>WAAB01005283.1:155175-259110 GCA_013389865.1 Piaya cayana
GTGCAGGACTCGGCATTTGGCCGTGTTAAACCTCATGCCGTTAGACTCTGCCCAGCAGTCCAGTCTGTTCAGATCCCTTTGCAGAGCCTCCCTACCCTCCAGCAGATTGACACTTCCACCCAGCTTAGTGTCATCTGCAAACTTACTAAGGGTGCACTCAATGCCTTCATCCAGGTCATTGATGAAGACATTGAACAGGGCTGGACCTAGCACTGCCAATTCCAATTCAATTTAGAGACAGATGTGTTCCAAATAAAAGGAATATGGGGGATTTCTATATTAAAAATAATACAAATAGGGAAAAAATATTAACTTTTAAAATTAAAAAGCCACTTCTTTCAATTTATGGGTCAGATTCTGAGGTTTTTACAGGAATGTTTATTCATCCATTTCCTAAAACCCACTATCTACTAAAGAGTAAAGACTACAATAGGATTTGAATTTAAAATACTAGTTAGATTGAAGTTCTCATTTTAATGGAGCTATATCTGGGACAAGAAGGAAGCCAAGATTACTATTTACAGCTAGATGAACCTGTCTAAAATCTAACTTCTTATCCTAAATTACAGAGATTCTGCTGTCCACAAGTATGAGTAATGCATAAAAAGATGAATTATAAGGAATTATCATCTTTTACTTATTGAAATGACTAGTCTACTACTCTGTTTCTAAATGCATTTAATAGATACTCTGTTTGATCCAGAAAATGCATTCTCAGCACAGCTCATTGCCTTTGTATGTTTTAATATAAATTAACATGTATATTTTTGTGTGTATGTATGTGTTATGTATCTATAAAATTGAGGAGGGTAAAAAAAAATAGTATAATTCTCCATATTCTTATTTTCTCTATTTTCTTGCAGTTATGGATGAGAGGAATAGAAAATGTTTTCCTTGAAGAAGTGGCAAATTTCTGCCTACTGAAAAATAACATTTTTATCCAGCCAGGGTACCCCTTTCAATCATTCTACTTAAACAAGGATATTTGCTTTGCTCATATACAGTGATTAAAATAATTGGAATTAGAGTAGGTCTTTAAAATTACTTTTTAAATATGGCACACATTCAATATTTTTCTTCTCCATTAAATAGCCTAATGATAATCTGCTTTATTAGCAAAATACAAGTTTAAATGCTTTCAGCCATGACGGGCCAGAAGAGTTTTAACAAAATTTGAGCAGCATAAAGCCAGGTTTGCTCCATTTAACTATTCAACCTCCACTTTGAATTTTATGTTAGGAGAAAGAACACATCCAAAAGTAATATGTTGTGAGATTGGTCTCATCAATGTAAACACACAGATTTATTACTTTTTCTTAAAAATGCAAGTTAAACCAAATTATCTAAAAGTGTTTCAGATATCTTTGCATACTTGTAGATAACTTTTGAGACTAAAATTTTGCACTTTAAAGGTGGTAAGATACAGAATTAACAGTGCAAACCAAAGATAAAGGTAACTGGAAAATCCTGTGCTGTTCCAGTTCAAGAACATGATCCTAGCAAAAATTAGGTATTATACAAAAACCACGAAAACACATGCAATACTACTTAGCACAGAAGACCCTGAGCAAATTAGAAAAGGACAGTCAGACAATGGCTTGTTAAAGTTATATAAGTGTGAGGGGGCTGTGGGGGCAGTACAGACAGAACTGTGCTATTATCTTTTAGTTGATTCTGTGCACTGAAAGTAGTAGTGAACAATTCTGTCCTGCCTCCAAGACCTGAGCTGCAGTTAATTGCATTGTGCTGAACACGGACCTATTTGTTTCTTCAAAATTCTCTGCACACTTCAACAGAGAATTCCTTTTACAACATCAGCTGATGGCCACTGCCTCAGGCTATCCATAAGGGTTAGTATATCTGCAGTTACAAACTCAGTTTGAACCCTGACGGACAGGTATTGCCACCCCTTTTCATATGGTATGAACTATCAGCCTGTCACAGGTATTACATTTCCAGCAGACATTCATTTATGAACTACAAAAGGCTGAGTTAGCCTAACATGTTTCTAAACCTCAAACACAAAACTGGAATCTTCAAGTAAATATATTCATCAAAGTCTCGTTAATGTCTATAGTACTCTTGGCACCCAGGTGACATATGTCAAGATGATCCCATAATGTCCACTGTTCCTGGGATGCCCACTAGCCCTCATGTCCCTGGGGATGTCCTTCCTGCCTGTAGGTGGAAAGTCTCTACGGCCACATGTCTACCATTAAGAAAAGAAAGATGTTACACACCTTGCTTCTTTCAAAACTCCATTGTGTTAACCTTACCTCTGCTGTATCCAGTTTCTAATCTATCAGAAATCTGATCATTTACATGAAATAGGAAAAATATTTTTGACATGCTGAGAATAAATTTGTATTGCATTTGACTATGAGATGCTATAACTACTCTCCAAAGGAAGCATGATAAGTATCTTAAATTAAATGCTGCTAATCCTTTTCTTTCTAAGCATCAAAAAGAAGAGAGAGTCCAAGGTCAAAAAGAGACCAATGTATTCATTAAAACTGACTCACTGATGTAGCAGGTGTCTATGCGTTTTAAAAATTTATCAGCTTTTGAAGCAATTTCATGTCCTCAGCTTTACAAGACCCTGTCTACTGCTTTCACCAGAAGATCATCCAGTGTTTTATTGTGCTCATTACCAGGACATTCTACACAAGGTTAAACATTTCTCAGATTTAAATTTTTGACCACTAGCTCTTCATGCATATTAGTCAGCAAAATGGAGAATCACTATGTTTTCAATATTCTTTAGTAATTGTTCATTTACCTACTACATTTTTCTTTAGCAAACTCAGCTCAAAGAGATATTTAGCATTTGTATGACAAGGCCTGCTTTTCCAGTGTCCCATGCTTTTAGTAGATTTCTTTGGTTTTCTTTCAGTACTTTGATACAATTTTAACCTCCAAGGACAAGATCTGTGAACAACATTCTAATACCAGTACCACCGTCATTATTTGTTTTCTCCTTATATTTAATGATTCTTTAGCAGCCAATTACTGTATTAATTATTTTTATCAGTATCAGACTGACAGCCTATAATGAGACATTAGCTAGGATAATCCCAGTTACTTACATTAGAGACAGAAAGCTCTCCCACTCAAAAATAAACTACCAGGCATGTAACCAGTCAATTCAGTTGTAGTGATTCCATAATAGTAAACATGTTTATCATCTGTTAGTCAGAAACCTCTGCATCATCTTCAAAATTTATCAATAAAATGTTTTTCATGAGATTTTCCATAAAGACCTGAAGTAAAGGCATAACTACTTCTTTACCACCATCTTCCTATAAAGTTATTATCTCTTTTGGGTCAAGAATTTCAGTGCCCCATAAATTGTAAAAATACATTGGATTTTACTGTAAGTGTGTTCTGCAAATGTGTTTTTTTCATAATGAATTAGATTAAAAATTATAAGCAGAGTTACAACGCACCTTGAGAATTTAATAATCAATAGTAGTTAATAATATACTTCAAATCTAGTTTTTCCTTTCACCATTTTAACTGTTTTTTTCAGGTCAGAAGATTATACCAGACAAGGAATAATCCTGTAAGACACAAACCTAAAATATTCTTTTCAAGGTCTCAAATCACAAACTCTTAATCTAGTTTTTGTGTTTCTTGCTAGCACCAGACACCTCCCTACCACCATGTTCACGCAATATCAAGACTTTGAAAACATAATTATCTGTTTCTCAGACCTATAGAAATTCAAAATAAGGATAATATACTTCAAGGAATGAAGAGCAAACCAGAATTGATATATGAACAATGATAAATGCTTACTGTTTTTTTAGTTTTCCCCTCTCATAAACACACGTCAACATGTAAAATCAACTGAGGAGACTCTTCTCCCTCTCTAGCATCTTTTACTGGAAGAGGTATTCCCCTAGCACTTCTATCACATATTTTACTTGGCAAAAAAGTTCCTGCAGCAAATTACCGTACCAGTCATTTCTATTCATAGAACCTGTTACCAGCATGCATTATTAAAGTCAGTATTTCTTAGCTGCTTACAATTCATGTAGAAAACAGGACATCTAGATGATAAAGCAAATATCCATTTACAGAAGATAAGAAAAACATTAGCTCAGAATATAAAAGCTTTATAAAGTGTGATTCAAAGATAACTGTAATTACAAATCTTTGGAGAATAAAAATAGTATCAATTCAGAACACATACTAAACATTTCATCTTTGCATACTTAAGTGATTTGAAATGTACAAATTATTTAATATGATGCAATTTTTCGTCTAAAATTATTAATATAATTTAATTAGTTTGACAGTAAAATCTTTATTTATCTAGTAACACAAATACAATTAAATACATTCATAAGCCAGGTAGTAGGCAGCCCTACCACAGGGCATGCTATACTGGACCTGAGGTCACCAACACAAGTGAGCTCATCAGTGATATCAAGATTGGAGGCAGTCTGGGCTGCAGTGATTATGCACTGGTGGAATTCACAGTCCTGAGTCAGGTGAAGGGTAAACTCAGGACTCTGAAATCTAGGAAAGCAAAATTCCAGGTATTCAAAGTGTTTGACAACAGGACCCCCAGGAAACTGCCCTTGGACAAGAGAGCAGAACAGAGCTGCCAGACCTTTAAGGATGCTTTTGGTAGACCACAAGAGTTCTTGATCCCCAGGTGTAAGAAATCGGGACAGGAAGGCATGATCTCCCACACCTCTTGAGTAGATGTACTGCAAGGCAGAGACAGAGGGGAGAAAAGTTCCTCCTACTGTAAGATAAGATTAGGTTTGTGACCACCTAGGAACCCAAATATAAGCAAGTCTAAGGGACCTAATGAAATGCATCCCAGAGTCCTGAGGGAACTGATTGATGCAGTTGCCAAGCCATTCTCCACAATATTTGAAAAGTCAAGGCAGTCAGGTAAGTCCCCAGTGGCAGGGAAAAGGGAAACATTGCACTTATTTTTAGAAAGGGTAGAAATAAGGATCTTGGGAGATACAGACCTGTCAGCCTTACCTCTGTACCTGGGAAAAGCATGGAACAGGTCTTCCTAGAAGCTATGCTGAGGTATGTGGAGGACAGGGAGGTCATTAGAGGCAGCCAGTATGGCACCACCAAGGGCAAGTCCTCCCTGACTAACTTAGTGGCCTTCTAGGGTGGAGTGACTACATCAGTGGATAAGGAAAGAGCTATAGATGTTATCTGTCTGGAATTCTGCAAGGCTTTTGGTGTGGTCTCCCACAATATCCTGCATCTGGCTTGGGGAAGCCACGAATATTGATGCAGGCTAGAGGATGAAGGGACTGAGAGCAGCTTTTCAGAGAAGGACTTGCAGATACTAGTAGATGAAAAATCAGACTTGATTGGCAACATGTGCTCACAGCCCAGTAGGCCAACCGTATCCTGGGCACACCTGGAGTATTGCGTCCAGTTCTGGAGCCCTCAACATAAGGAAGACATGGGTTTGTTGGAGCAGGTCCAGAGGAGGGTCACAAAAAACAGTCAGGGAGATGGAACACCTGCTATGAGGACAGGCTGAGAGAGCTGGGGTTATTCAGCCTGGAGAAGAGAAAGCCCCATGGAGACCTAACTACAGCCTTTCAGTACCTGAAAAGGGCCGATAAGAAAGACAGAGACAAACTTTTTAGCAGGGCCTGTTGCAATAGGACAAGGGATAATGGTCTTAAACTAAAAGAGGGTGGATCTAGATTAGATATAAGGACAACATTTTGTACAATGAAGGTGGTGAGGCACTAGAACAGATTGCCCAGAGAGGTGGTGGAAGCCCCAATCCTGGAAACACTGAAGGTCCGGTTGAAGGGGGCTCTAAACAACCAGATCTAGTTAAAGATGACCCTGCTCACTGTAGTGGACTTGGACTAAATAGCCTTTAAAGGTCTCAACCAAGGAAACCAAACCATTCTACAATTCTATGACTCTGTGAGGGTGGTGAAGCATTGGAACAGGTTGCCCAGAGATGTCATGCATGCCCCATCTCTCTAGGTGTTCAAGGTCAGGTTGGATGAGGATTTGAGCAACCTGATCTAGTGGAAGGTGTCCCTGACCATAGCAGGGAGATTGGATCTAGATGGTTTTTATGGTGTCCCTTCCAGCTCAAACCATCCCCTTATTCCAATGATTAATGAAATCTAAATGACAATAAACATTTGGCATCCAAAAGGCAGGAGGGTATCAAAAGAGACTTATTCTGCTGTGGACTGTACACAAACTGCTTGGAGTTTTACAGAGTTCAACTTTATCTGACAAAAAAAAATTAGAAGCAGATGTCAGCAGGAAAAAATGTAATTATTCAAATAGGATAAAGGAATTTTTTTCAAGCATTCATTTTAGTTCATATCACAGAGTTTAAATGAGGTCTTAAGTATTGAGGTTTTTTATTCAAAAAGCGTTTGTATACAGTCACTTCATAAAATTGATTAATCGTTTGTGATAGCAGGCAGACCAACAATAAAAATCATGTTTTTCTTCTAATGTAGTAGAACAAAATTAAACATTTAGAGTAGTCTTACCAGAGCTCTGCATTTCACATCTATCTTTCTTTCTGGTGCTGCAGGTATGCTGTTAATCTTTAAGGAAAACCAGACTTTGCAATTTGAAGTTCTTCCTATGTTAAAAAGAATAAAATGTTTTACAAATCATCTAATGTAGTGATCAATCCTAGTAGAATTCAAATCAAATAAGAAATTTGGACTTTTAGCAGAAATGTCATTGTTCTTACTGAGACAAAAAAATCATGAACTGATTTAATTGCTGTCAACCAACCACATTATCTAATCACTTGTTGTCTGCATTCAAAATAGTAACAAAATCAATATATATTCAAATTGTATAGAAATAGCACTTTAGCAAATCAATTTCATGGACTATCACATTGTTTCAAAATTTTAACTATCATTGATTAATATCTGGGTTTCTTCAACAAAGTCAATTCTAAAAATTCTTCTAAATTAATTTTTTATTAAAAACTCATCTACTATATATTCACAATTCCAAATTATTCACTAAACAGATCAGTACTTTCAGTTAATTGTAATTCATCTTCAAATGTATGTTTCAATATGAATTGATTTATATTGCAATGAATTTTTTTCAGGTTTTGAGACAGAACGTCCAGAATTATTTTGATAACAAAGAAGTTTGCATTAGAGTCTGAGAATGCTCAAAGATCGTACATACACACATCAAAACATTCATGCATCACTATTATCCTATTGGATCAGATTCATTATTTATCTTATCCCAAGCTCTTTTATTAACGTCTGGTAGAAGTTTGGCTAGAAAAAAAAAATGAAATAAACTCTCATAAACCCACATTTATTTACACGACAAATTGGTAAGGAATCCAGAAGATTTTATTCCCTTCAGTCTTTCATACTACCCATTCCAAAAGGAGAGATGGAAATTCGAATGATATGTAGAAAAACTAAAATGTAGCAGACTCCCTTTGAACACACCAGATCATTTATGAAGCCACAGAAGATGATCTATCACACACATATGTGCTCATGAAATCATAAGGACAGATTTTTAAGTTCTACTGATGATTATGAAACCCTTAGATAACTGGAATTTGTATAAATGTTACAATTAAGGCCAGAAACGATGAAATGCTTACCACCAGTAACCATGGGAAGCATAGGCAAGCAGATCGTTGAACTGGAGACAGTCCATATCAGACTGATAGTATTTTTATAATTTTACATTATATCAAGCAAAATTGAATTAAAATCAGTTTGTCATATCACAGAACTTAAATTCTACTCAGTTACATAGGATTATTGTGCAACTTCAGTCAAGCAATTCATGTTTTGCTAAAACATAACTCCCAGATAGACTTTGAGTCTTAAGTTGAAGACAATCACTAGGAGTTTGTTGTGGTGGCTAATTGCTGGCATCAGAAGACATTTAAATACGAGTCTAATTACTGATTTCCATTAGATTTGCTTCAATGACTGTCCAAAAGATCTTGTAATGACTTTCTCTGACAGATTTGAGAGATCTAGCATTAAGTATCCAGCTTTTTCCTCTAGCTAGAACATAGTCATGAATGTTAATAAAATAAGCTCTTTGATCTTGTTGAGATAGGCAAAAGAGATTGAGCCTGAAGTCTCTCATGATAAGACCTGAACTCCACAACACAAACATTTCATATGGCAATTTTTTTTGCAAGTATAAACTATTGTTCAGCACCTTTTAAAAATACATGCATAAGAACTGCTTGCTGTGTTCCTGTTTGTCAGTCTATCGCATGAAATGAAAATAACCTTAATATGCCTACCCGCACTTCCTTGAATTATACACTAGAGATCTGCATTAGCAGTTCTCTTTTACCACATTATTAGTCTTGGGAGTTCCTACTGTTTTTCTTTTCAGCTGTTCTTAAAGCCACTGCTTTCCTTGTTCAAGTTCCTCATTCTGCATATATGACTTTATTTCTAAGCCCTATTTCCAACAAAACTGTGTTTAACTGGCTTTAATTACATTGCTTTCTTTAAATCTTCACTGAACAGATTCTGTATTAACTTACCCATTCTTTTGCTCAGACTAAGTTGATATGCATACAGTTTATTGTTTTTAATATCAGTAGAATTTTACCATCTTCCAGTCTCTTGAATAGCCACAGTGTCTTAAGATTTATAAAAATTAACATAGTACAGGTAAAGACATCTTCTGAATGTCCATTAAAGAATTCTGGCATGTACATGACTCTGAGTTTAATCAATTAACAAACGAAAAAATAGTATACAGGAGAGAGATGACTTCTAGATGTTTCTGCAAGAAATGAATATCCACTTACACTGAAACAGAAAACATCACCTGGAAACTGAAATAAAAGTTCTCAATTAAAGTCCAAAAGAAAATCAAAGGGCGCTGATGGCTTGAAACATCACATCCATCATAAATGCAGTCAAACTGTAAGAAAGTGTATAACAGAAGACTATAAAATTCAGATAAACAAAAATGGAAACTGTCAACTGTAAAGTTCCATATACCTAGGATATGTAATTAAAAGGTAGGACAAAAGAATTTATTAAATTAAAGCAACTCATTCATAGATTACTGTTCTGTAAAATTAGGGAAAATAGAAAAGAGCGCGAACTTCTATTTAAACAGAAAATTAACATGGATTCTTCCTTGCACCAAACCAAACATACAAAAAAAACCCCAAAAAACCAAACCCAAAACAAACCTTGAGTGAGTGCAACTTGCTACAGACTTAAAAATGCAGTAGTAAAATCTTTCCAAACACATCTGAAGCACTTAGACTTCCAAACTTGTAAAGGCTGATGGACGATCAGGATGGAAAAGAAATGCCAAAGATAAGGCTGCAGCAGAAAATCTAAAATAATTTTTTTCAGAAGTATTTGCTATAGTGGAGTTCACGGGCTTCCTGTACCCACCCTGGAGCTTGTTTTGAGGGTAATCATCAGAAAGATTCTCCCAAATTAAGGTTCCAGCAGGAAAGGCTTTGAAGCAGACTGATGAGGAGGAAAGCAGCAGATTACCTGGGTAAGAGAATCTCTGCCCAATGAATCAAAAGAAACTCATGTACAAAAGTGTGGTGGTGCGAGCTGGTGTGTGTCCCACTGCTTAAGTCAACTTTAGATACAAAGAAATGAAAAGGCAGAGAATGTGCTGCTAAATTTTAGACATGTCTCTGAGATATGCTGAAAAATTGCAGATACGGGTTTATCTATATATTCCAAAGAAAATTATTAAGAATCACAATAAGGGAGAGAAATCACAAGACACAAAACTATTTGAATTCTTTGACAAAGTCAGCAGCTGTGTCAATAAGGGAGCTCTGGTTAACACAGTACCATGATTATCCAAAAATCTGTATCTGGAAACACTACATAAATAACACAGCCCACAGATTACTTTACTGGAAAAACAGATACTATGTTTGGGATGGAATTTATTGTATGTATTTTTAAATTATATTTACTTAGATATTTTAGATCATAATATTATTTGCATAACTCCTTCAACAGGCATTTCCCTAAAAATTGTTAAATACTTTAATAAAAACACTTTTATTAACACATGGAAAGTACTCGGTAATTCTCTGCTGAAGGAGCATCCTCCATTTATTTTTGCAGCTGAACCCTTGATCAAACATTCCTACAAGTATTGTTAAGTATTAGGCCTTAAAGTTGTATAAACTTTGATGTTCTGTCAACTTTTACTCAGTGAAAACATAGCTAAATTGTTGCTTTGCTGTCCACTTGCATTATTAAAAACTTAAAGCCTAGGGGTTTCTTCCACTCATCATAAACCTGATACCAAATGAGTCCCACCTCCATATAATGTATTTGAATAGGCTAGCCTAAAGCAAATATTTCAAGTATTCTCATTCTCAAGTAATTATGGTCTAATTTTACTGTGAATTTTTTCTCTTGCCAAGGCAACCCATAAGACACAACTTACTACTTGTCCTTCCGAAGTCACAAAAATCTGCTGAAGCCTTGAAAAAAAAATTAATATAAGCAGATCAAATTCACAACAACTCCTCTTGACCTTTCCTTTAGATGTATCTTGGCATTTCTATTCCAAACCTGATGAAGAACTTGCATGACTAAAACAAGATCTGGTATTAGAAGTTCATCTGCTAATATATAAAGCATAAGGCTGAGGAGTTGAGGATTTCTTTTGCTAGTTTTCATTAGGTTTTCATGCATTTTTTTTAAAGAATTTTACTTTAGAAGATAGTGAATGCTGAGAAAACAAGGCTGAAACATCACAGGCAATGGAGATAATCTCAATATACTTATGCTGAAATAGAGATGACTCATTTCCAGCTCAAAGAACAAGATTGCATCTATCTGTTTCTGTCTTCTGCAAACATTTAAAAAAACAGGCAGATAAAAAGTAGGCGCTCATATTTTTCTCTCTATGCCAGAAAATGCTATCGCAAACACAAGTACAAACTCACACTTACCTACTTATATACCCACTTTTCTAAACTTCCATTTACATTTTTAAAGCATTTGAAGTTTCTTCTTAGACCCCAAGCCCATACTTTGATGTGTTATGAGACAAGCCCAGTTTGACTTTAGGCCTATGTTGCTTAGCCTGCTTTATGCAACCTTCAGGTCGCGATCTTGTCAGGTTTCATAAAAGAAACAAAAAAAGGTTTAGTCAGTACTTCAGAGGGAAATCACTGCTAAAAAGGGATGAGCACAATTCTGCACATAAGGATGCATCTACTTAAATATTTAATCTCCACTGTCTGCACTTTTAGTCTCTCCCTTGGTCAGTAGGCTTTCACCCTTGCTAGTCAGAGTGAAATATCTGTCATTAATGGTTAGGGCTAACCAGCACTTTCTACACGTTAACTATTAAAAATTCAATCCACATCACTATGAAAGAGCTTACTTATTTTAGGTTTCTAGAACTTTCCCTGATTATTTTGCAAACTTTTTTTTCTGTATATGGAAGCACTGGAATCATAGTACAACTGGAATTACATACTTTCTATTACACATAGCTACACAGAACTGCTCCAGGAGGAAAAAACCAAAACAAAACAAAACCCATACATATTTCTGTATCCATTCCTTAATAACAAGTCAATTTCTTCAACTAATATTTATATACAATAACTATATTTGCGAAGAGAAAGGTTTGTAGTAAAGACACAAAACTAATAAATTACATTTTACATGAAAATTAAACTTAAGCTTTCAATAAAGTTTTCAGGTTAAAAATTTCACAAGTGCCCTCTAAATGTCATTCAAGCTTATACGATATACCAAAATCATCAGGTTTTCTTCCAGAGTTGTACATCCTTTTGTAATACAGTCAGTCTGGTGTCTTGTCCTACTTCTCTGTAGTTACGCAAATAAGTTGTTCCTCCTGTGTATAATCTCTTAAATTAATTGGGCAATTTTTAAAATGCCATAAATTTCTGCTCAGCTAATCAGTGTTGTAAGTTTTACTTTCAACGATGTACTTCATATCATATCCCGAAGGGCTATCAGTTGCAAAATCCCCTCCCTTATACACACAAGATGCTCTTCTCTGTGCACTTGTATGAGAATATATTACTACCATATCAGCCACAAACTGAAATTTTTGTTCTTTCTGTCCCCTTTACTTGTCCTTTCCTTAAAATTACTTTTCATCCTGTGTCTGCTACACCAGCCGTTAAATGTGCTGTCAAGCACCAGTGGTTATATATTCACTTAAAAATAGAAAAGGTTCTTCTTTCCTGATTGGGACACAGCTGCCTATCATTCAGCTGAATTACATATCACTGATGATGAAGGAAGATTTGGCTTGGTATCCTGAAAACTGTAGACTTCTAAGGTGTTTGTGGTGGGAAACAGATACAGACACAACGGGGAAATTGGAGTTTTGTGTCCAGTTGTGGAATCCTCAATGTAAGGAGGGGGACTAGAGGAGTGCTATAAAGATGATCAGACGGCTGGAGTACCTCCCATATGAGGACAGGCTGAGAGAGTTGGGGTTGTTAAGCCTTAAGAAGAGAAGGATCCGAGGACATCTTACAGTGACCTTCCAGTACCTAAAGCAGGTGTACAAGAAAGCTGGGGAGGGACTTTTACAAAGGCATGTAGTGATAGGTCTAGGGACAATGAGTATAAACTGGAGAGGGGCAGATTTAGACTAGACATTAGGAAGAATTTCTTCACTGTGAGAGGGGTCAGACACTGGCACAGGTTGCCCAGGGAAGTTGTGGGTGCCCCATCCCTCCAAGTGTTAAAGGTCAGGTTGGATGGGACCTTGGGCAGCCTGACCTAGTGGGAGGTGTCCCTGTCCATGGAAGGGGGTTTGGAAATTGGTGTTCTTTAAGGTCCCTTCCAATCTAAAATATTCTATGATTCTATGATCTATCTCCACATTCCATTTTCAAATGTAGAAAATTTGCACCTAATTTTTGGAGAAAGCTCTAAAACACTAACATGTTAAGAAAACATTGCCATTCTGGTATGCTACAAGTTGAAATTGATGCAAAAAGCACAGACAGTAATTTTCATTTTTACCCTGTCAGGAATAGCTTTTCCTTGGAAAGTCAATGCTTCTACATTTTCTTCTTCCAAGTAAGGTATTCATTTAGAGTTATCACCTTTTGGCTTGAGCTCATGACTTTTCTCACCTAAGGTTTTTTGCTTTACAATAAATTTAATAAATATGTATAGCTTTAAAAATGCTTTTGCATTACATGGCAAGATAAACATTGCTCTCAGCTATAATTTTATGCACAGGAACCTATCTTAGTAATCCTAACATTTCAATGAATATTCATTTAATGTATTCCTTACAACACCGTTTGAAAAAATATTTTAATATTCCTCAGACATTAATCTTGTTCTTAAAGGATATGTTATAATTTGCTTAGAGCAACTTGCATTAATTTAGAAACTGCTTTACATTTTTTATCAAACTGAAGTCATAGAGAGGGACAGTACAAAAGTGACACTGAGGTTGGAAGATTGTATTAGTTTGTCCACCTAAATGGGAAGTGACGTATGAAAGTGGAGCACTTCAAAATGCTGCAATTTAAAAAGAAATCATGATGGTTTCATGGTTAAAAATATAATTACTATTGAATTAATTCATTTTTTTCAAGTTAATACAAAACATATAGGTCAGATTGGTGAAGAGCATTCTACAAGAGAGAAATCTAAAAACTAGAATAGGGTTTCTTTTCCTTAGGACTTGTCCTAAACCAGATTATGACTGTATCTCAAAAGCCTTTTGTCTGTTTGTCTTGGAAAAAAAAAATGAGAACAATTTTCTAAAATGTAAAATCAAACCCATATTTTGATCCTTGGAATTAGCTGTGATTACCAGGAAACAAAGTTCTGAAAAAGTGTTTGATCTCTTTGAAGTCAGAATCTCTGAACCTTTATTTTTTTCCCTCATGAAGATCACAACCTTATGGTGGAAACCCAGATATCAATCACTAGCCCATGAATGACATTGGTTTTTTCCAAACTTCTTCCAGTACAGTAAAGAGAAGAGAGAATTTTAACATCACAGAGACATTATTTCAAACAAAATGGATGACCGATGCTGTTGACATCTTCCTTTTTTGAAGCCTAGTTTTCCATACTATTAATATCACCACAAAATGATGTCGTAACACCATTTCTCAATTAGATACCTTTGCTACATAAAAATACTTTCTCATCTCCATCTCCCAGGTAACAGATTAAAAAAAATTATCCAGCAAACCTGCTCTATATGGTATTTTGAAAACAGAAAATAACCCTTTAACTGAGAATGTTTTTGACAACCCTCATAAACTCTCAATACTTTAATATGATATCACAAGTGTCCCTTCTCCCTTGCAGTTAGGTGATAAACTGTAAATATCACAATTATGGTTATTCCTGTTCTACATGGGCTTTTTTTAGTCTTCATTTGATTATATCCTGTACTTTTTCCTAGCATATACCTTTCATGAAATTTAATCTAGTTTGCTATCAACTGTCTGTCGGTGACATGAAGACCTATTGTCTGATATACACTGTGAAAGAACTCAGGGTTTGATCTGGTTTGCGGATTATATGCTTTTTCTGAGAAAAATGTGACATGAGGACATTGCTTTGAACATTGGCAGCATCATGTGCAGCAGTGTGCTCACTTGGAAGGGAACTATTTTGAAGGTGATTGTAGTTGATTTTCTTAATTTGTTAAATAAAGAGAGTTAACAGTCACACCCTCACTGTTTTTTCATGTGCTGGACCTCATATGTGGATAAAAAGTGTGCAAAGCTTAAGAAAATTCCAAAAGCTGAAGAGAAATACAGCACATTTTAGCAAAGCAAAAGTTGAAAATTCACTGGTTTTCTGTCTGAGTTGGGCACAGTGTGTGTGAATATCATACCATATTAATAGTTGGAGAAATAAATTTTGGAGGAATCAATTTGGAGGACTGTCAAAAATTTTACCAAAGCAGGTACACAGTGTCAATTACATTTCTTGACTCTGCCTTCATTAATAAGACTGCATAACCACATACTGAAAAGAATCCCAGGCTCACATCATAAGCTACTGAATACTTGCTGAAGAGGTGGGATGTAACTGACACTTAGGAGACAAAACAATCTAATACATAAGGAATCTGTAATGAATGAGCTATTGAAAATAAACAGAACACCTTTAGGGAGCACTGATAGGTATCAAGTAGAACTTCTGTATGTTTGGGAGTGGCCTGCACCTCAAACACATTTGTATCATGTGGCTGCCACAAAACTCTGCCCTTAGACCATTATTCTGTGTTTCATTGTCTGGAACTACTATTCGTAGTATACAGTATCAACGTCTCAATTGGTTTACTCAAAATCAGATCATCATCACAAGCAGAATCTTTGTAGCAATTTATGGAAAGCTGGTACTTTTTAAGCTACTATGTAAAAGTTTACAAGTTTGAATAGCAGAATAGCAAGCAAGAGGAACTGGAACTGATCAGAACAAATTTAGATATAATTAGAGATTATATAGTAAAGTGATTTTGTTGCTTAGAATACTAATACACTTTTAGAATACTGTTTAACTTCTAATGTGAAGATAAATTATATTTGATTTAAAAATGTTATTTGATTAATATAATTACCTTAGTTCAAAGACCTGGCAAAGCAAGCTACTGAGGCTAAGTGGAGATACAGAGGATAGTCTAGTCTAAGAGCAGAATACATAATTCTAAAGAGGAAGAGAGATAAGAACAACTCAAGATACTTGAGAAAAGTAAAAAAAACCCACAAAATAGCTAATTGTTGTACAACAATGAAAAAAGAATAAAACATGGCAAAAAGAGTATTTGAAAAAACTATTGCTAAATAAAACTTCTTCCCCTTCAAAAAGTTTTTTAAGTAAAGACAATGATTGTAATCTTCACATGCACAACAAATTGCTATCAAAAGTGATTTCTCTGTCCATGACCTAAAGAGTAACAAATGGTGAACTTTAGTACCTGTGGAAAGTATCAGGAACACTTTACAGTGTCAAGAGTACTTGGACAAGTTCTCTAGTCATGCAGCCTTCACTAGTAAATACCTTTAAAGAATATTCTAGAGGAATGGTAATCAGAATCAACAAGGAAACAATTTATTTCTACCAGATTACATCTAACTGACACACTGCCATGTTCCAACAAATGCCTCAACATACCCTCATTCACAGCCATAATCTTCAGCTCACATGAAATGAGAATTCTTGGCTCTGTGTTAATAAACAGATTGCAGGATTGCAGTCCTGAGCAGACGCAACCATGATCATGCTCCTGTCAGTTTCTTAACCCAACGAACACAAACAAGTTATATGCTAACTTTCCCTGCTCCCACTTACTTCATACAACTTCTAAAATTACTCAAATTTTTAAGAGTTTTTTTCCAAAAGTCCATTGATTTTTTTTCCCTCTCCCATAGCTGGTTTTATTTCTAAGGGCAACTTTTCTTTTTCTTTAACCTTTTTCTACCTATTCAAATAAAAATTGGAGAAAGTCAAGGGTCATCCATTGTAACTCTGTCTCAGGGTATTGAACTATAATGTCTCAGATAATGAACAAAAATTACTGCTCATTCTCATTATGCTGGCATATAAAGCTTCTAAAGGTGATCATAGAAAAAAGGTCCTTAAATTTCCCTGTAGGCTCTCAGGATAGTTAGGACAATCATCAGTAATATTTAAGGAGGCATTAAAAAAATAAACCATAGCACAAAGAATGGGAAAAATGGGAAAGAACATAAAAGGGAAAGAAGCCTTGTGCCAGTGTAGCAGAAAAGCAACCAACACTAACTGCTTGAAGACATTCCAAAAAAAATGATAGAGTAAATTAAATTAATTAGGGAGTTTTCTTCTGCATTTTGGCAGAAGTGGTATTCACTGGCCAGCTTTAGTATAGCACTGCACATTTTAAGTGGGTATAAACTGTGACTATATAAAGGAAATCACTTGCCAGGTGAACAGCTTGAATACTCCGTGTGATAAACTTTTTAACAAGTCTAAGAAAGTAAAAGCCAGTTCAGGAGTCATGTACACAGAGTCATGCTTGATATACCCTTGGCACAGCAGAATAAACTGTATTCAGAAGATTTCCAGCCATGAAGTTCCTTAAAACGATACTCGAATGTCTTCATGTTCCAAGTCAGGATGAATACAATATATATAATATACATATAGTAACTATATTACTCCAAAGAGTGAAAACCTGTTTGGTCATAGTTGGGGGGTAGGGAGGGCAAGGGGTGGGTGTCCCTTTTAAAAAAATAGTAGATATCTTGTTGATATTACTGCAATTGGAATGGTCATTATATTTAGATTCATGTAGCAGATTCAAGTAATTATTCAAACAGAAAAAAATCCAACACTACGAAAGACTTTTTAAAATCACATATTTAATTTGAACTCCACGTCTTATGAAATGTGCCAAGTATTAGACTATAAAGTTTGACTTTTTCTTATTTTGTGGTTCAGTGCATACTTTCACAGGTCATAGGAATTGAATCAGCATGAATAGAGGACACTCACAGGGACCTTCCCCCTGTCCTCTCTTCACCCTATTTATCTTGTGCATACACATGCTTGTATGACTGATGAACTGGTAAACACTAGTGTTCTTTTTCATGACTACTATGTACTCTCTGGGGGTACATAATTAATTATTTGCTAAGGAGTAAAATAAGAATTGTTTGTAAGCATGACAAAGTAGGAAAGGCAAAATGATGACCTAGATATAGAGCATCTCAAGGACTGAAACCTAATAGCAAGAGCATCGACTTTAAACAAACTGCTGTTCTGTTGCTAGCTCACTTACCATTTTGTTTCAAAAGTGATACATTTTATATCACTCTGAATGCCTTCTGTCACAGACTACCAGTAAGGATTTACACTTGGACCTATCACGTTAGCTCTGTTGCTGACGGGTAGATTAGAAGGGGAAGAAATTTAAGTGTAGTTCTGCTGTGCTGCTTCAATTCAGCAAGGTGCAGGTCACACCTGTCACTTCACAGGTGAACTTGAAAGGGAAAAGCAAAAGTCTAGACTACATTTAGTCATGTAACCATGACAACTACACCCATTATTTTTCCTCAGGATTTTTTTTTCCTGAATATTTTTATTAAATGGACTACTAAGTGACAGAATTCCACATATATACATATTCTTGAGATCTGCTAGACATGATAGAATGAATGCGCAACTCATTAATATAGTCTATAGTTTATACAGACTATCAGAACAAGCAAAATGCATATCATAGACATTTTATATAAGATAAGAAAATTTAATCTATTCATATGCAAATGCAATCATACATGCTATGACATCCAAAAATATACAGATGGACAGGTTACAAATGGAGTAATTTATTTGTGGTTAGGGCAGGTGCAACATATCTAGCTTTCTCAGTACAGCAATATTAAAACACCTGCTGCATAAAGGATGATGTAACCTAAAGTTTACCAGCAGTCTTACACTGGGAGCAATTACAGAATGCTTTTGTTATTAATTTTAAATGTGTTATCATGCTTCATTTGCACAGAATTTTAATTGCATGCATACCATGCCCCCAGAAATTCCATGTAGACCTTAAAGCGTTGCTACACCTGAATTGCTTCAAAAGAACATGTTAGTTTATTAGGGAAATCAAGCTGCTCTGAGTCCTGAAAGGGCAGAATAATATGCATAACCCTCAGCAGACTGCTGTACTGCAGGGCACCTACTGAGAAAGCTAACAATAGCTGAACATTCTTTTTGACCAAGGAAAATAGAATAAAACAGTCTAATCCTTAGCATTCTACATATGCTAAACCATCCCCAAAAGCTTGTGTGCACTAGCATAAGTATAGCTGCAAATGATAAAATGCTACCCAACAAAAAAGCAAGCCCTGGTTGGTATCTTACATTTTCAAGAATGCATGCTGTTTACATGGGGATTATTTTCTTTGCATATTACTTTTGGGTTTGGGGTTTTTTTAACCTGAAGAGGAAGAATCAATTAACACAATGCTGTGGTGAAGGTGAAGCACAATATGCTTGAGCATCGTGTGAAGATTAAACTGAAAATAGTTTAACAATGCAAACAAAATTTGAGTTAGATAACTCAAATTTTTTTTTAGAATATTCCTGTTAGAAAGATAGTAATTCCATAAATAAATATGATTGTGAGATACAGCAATTATAACTTTGATATATTAAATAAATATTAATCAAATCACTGCATTAGCATTGAAGAAATCCTAAAATTTACTGTTGCATACCCACTTTTTGTGATCTTTTAAACAAATTCAAAAATAAATGCAGTCTTATTTTAAATAACAAGACTTGCCATCTTATAATAAGACTTATTGAAATAATAAGATTTATCTTCTTGACTACTGTTATAATCTTAATCACTTTTAACAGTTGCTAGAACAAATAAATTATTTCATTATCTTTTCTACATGAATACTTCAGTGTGCTGCCACAGATGTTCATCTCTCAGGGATTGATTTCAAGCTGGAAAGTCTGGGAGGACCATATATGCAGGTATCATTACCTTTCTAAGGCATCAGTTCCTCAATGAATCCACTCAGAAGCAGTTATTTTTAAAGACAAGGAGAAAGACACTTAACTGTCAGAGACATAACATGAGCAGTACAACGACAATTTAGACTAGAAAATGTCAACTGTCACTGAAGGTCAAGTTGAAAGATAAATTAGATTTCAAAAGATAATGAAAGCAGGCTTTGCCAAAATGAATACCTGGTCTAACCACTTTGAATATGCTTTTTTTGTCATGTCTTATTCACAAGTAAAGTATCTTTTTGATGCTGTGCCTTTCAAGTACAAAGAAATAAAAAACCTTGGTAACAGCATAAAAATGTAAATGCATTCCATAAGACAAACACAATGGGAAGTAGCTTTTGATAAAGGCAATGCTTCGGGCATCCAGAATAAGACAACAGCACATGCAAAATTCCCCTGTGTTGTATAAACAAACATTCTTCATCTGTAGTGCTCAGGACTGTGAGACATCAGCACTGGCAGGAACGTTAAAAGCTGCTGCATAAGTTCCAGCTCTGTGCTGAGACTCACTGCTGAAGAGAGGCGGATGCCAGAGGAGGAGGGGAGGATTTGCAATTGCAGTGCAAGTCTTAGTCATTGCAGCAACCACATCGCCTTCATACTCTCAACCCTTCTTTACAGGGGACCTGAGCTGGTTTAGCAAAAGCTGAGTCAAGCACTCTCCCTGTTGCCCACATGCTACAAAAGCAAATTGCTCAACACTGGGGCTATTTTCCAAGGGCAGTTCAGTTTAAAAAGTTACCATGGACTCCATAGCAGAGTAGAAAAATTTCCTCTACTTTGAGAGGAAAATTTCACAAGAAAAGGAAGGTTCACAGCATTTAGTCAGACTGTAAAACAAGTATCTATTAATGACTAATATTTATATGAGTTTAGCACTTTAGTATATAGGAATATCTAAAGATAACTCTTACAAAGAAGACCAGCTGCATCCTACTTTCCATCTTAGCAATAACTTATCCTTGTTTTACTTCTGACTCCCATGAGAAAGAAAATCACAAGGACCTCTTCTCTCAAAAGACAGAAATATGCTTTGAAAAGAACTAAAACCCCATGTCAGTTTAGAAATGGGCAAGCTCCTGTTACTACATCTGCGCTGCAGGCACTTTTCTGTTTGGGTTTTAGTTTATTTTCCTTTTTTCCCCCTGGTACTAGGCAGTATAAAAAGCATCTGTCATAAGGATTGCTGTATCAATGGTTTTCACTGCAAGCACTAAATGTGCTTTTTTTAACTATACGAAGGAGAGAAAAAGTCATGAACAAATTTCAGAACCATTAGCTTTTTGGAAAAGCAGAATGAGTGATTTGGTAGAAATCATGAAAGCAAGATATGAAAATTATTCTAGAAATTATCATATTCTTCTACAGTCATACCTACAATGTAATTTGGAGACAGTAAAAAAAAAGAGAAAAAATTGTAAGTATACATACTTGCATAATACATATGTGTGTGCATCAGAAGATGATATTGAATGGTAGAGAATGTAAAACCAGGTAGTAGATTCTAGTCTGACTGAAAGGAATAATTTTCACTGAGTGACAGCAAGACAAAAACGTTGGGTGTGCACATTTATCATCAAAGATTTTTTCTAACCTTATTCAGCTATGGACTACTTGGCACTTGTTTTGGCCTCTACAGACTCAGATCTCTATATTAATTTTCCCTACATCAGGAGTCCACTCTTTTTTGTTACCCCACATCAGTAACAGTAGCCCTGGGGATTTTCAGTTCTGAAAATTTTCAGTTCTGCAGTGTGTGATGCCTCTGGTCAAATGTGAGTGGTTTACATTCTACTAGTTGGGCACACCTTGTATTTAAGAAATCCTAAAATGTGGAAGTATCCATCAGTCATCCCACTGTGAAAAGCCATAGAACAATTAATTTTTAAGGAATACTGCAGTAACAATATATGTGTAAAAGAAAACCGTGTAGGATAAATCTAAGACACTCTTAGTTCTTCTTTGAGGTAAGTTCAGAAAAAACCTACGACTATCATACTTTAGCTCATACATTGTGACATTGCATTTCTATTTAGCCAATTTCAGCAGGTACATTCCTCTGTTGTAAAATTTATAGATGTCTAGTACAAGTGACTGCTTGAGATGGAAGATAACATTTTGTGAAATGACTAAAAGTGCTTGATAAAAGGTGAGATGGAAGCTTGCTGTTCCTAGGATACGGGTATTGCAAGGGTATATCTTCTGTATTGAAGAAAAAAAAAATCTCATTATTGATACAGAAGAGTCCTTTCATGTCCTACTTTAAGTCCACTTTCGAAAGCAGTCCTAATGATGCCCTAAATATTGCTAGCAGTCATGAAACTTGAGTTACTGCCATTTACTAGAAACACATAGGTTACAATAAGTAAAAGATGTAACTCTACAGTAGCACAAAAATAGCAAAATATGGCAACTGAGTGCTAAGATGAAATAACTTGACACAACCACGTATAAATAAACAGTGCAGACTCTTCCATGGGACCTTGTGTGCCGGAGAGATCATATTCATGTCAATTAGTGTGCAGTGAAAAAAGGGACCTGAGTTAGAGCTCATTACCTAGCCCCTTCCAGTAAGTTATTAGACTAATCACCCACCCATATATTGAAAAACTCATTCCAAATCCACATGTGGGTCAGCCACTCTCACACAGTTAATGGAGAATCAAACTGAGCAAAAGCCTGATCAGTAATAATAGTAACAGCAATCGGTGAACTTGCATTGGATTTTCTACCTAAGAACAATGCCCCTAATTCATATCATTGATAGGAAGAGCGTTGGGAATCTCCTCACTTAACCTTCTATTTTCTTACTTAACCTTCTATTTTCAGTTCCTTTCAATTACAGCCTTGAATAGTTTCTGACTGATGACTTCTAACTTTGCAAAGCCTTAATATGTAGAAGCAGAAGTGTTTAGTTTGGGCAGTAGAGGCATAATTAAATTCACAAACATTTTCAGGCTTTCAGTAGAGTTGAAGATTATCTCCAATACCTCCTTATATTTGGCCTCACTCTTGATATTTTTTTTATGATTAACTCCTCTGAACATCTGAAATCTGCCAATTCTCATCTCTACTGAACTGTCTGCAATTGTCTGTTTTCTTAATTTAATCTTTGTTAAAATCTTTCTTCTGTAAACTCACAATAATGCATTGTGTAAGTTTTAATGTCACCCAACTTCCATGTTACTACACATGAAAATTCAAATTAAAAAAAGCTACCTGTGAGAAAGGAATGCAAGGACATATTCTTGAACCTTGAAAAGCAGTAAAAGCTAAATAGTAATTATTTCCTTCCTTTCTAATAGCCTCTTTATGGACTTTGGCATGAAGAGAGCTAGAAATAGGCCAGAATTTAAAAGAAACTCACCACTGTTCAACATTACTAGTGATCGCTTCGAACATACCAGATGGTAGAACTGAATCCATACGGTACTCATGAAACTTTCTCTTTTGGTATTTAGTTTATTTTTTTCCTATGGCTTTGAAAATGCTCTATTTAATATTTCAAGACTTCTCAACCCCTTATTCCTCAATTTGTCAAGCATTGACTTGTCTTTTGCTATTTTGTTATGATTTTACCTCTATTGCAACACTCTTATCTATATCATAAGCACAGTGGGAAATCCTTTGTTCTTTGGTCATGTTATTTTGGTTTTGATTATTTTCTGGCTCCTTTTAAAAATAGCATTTTGCCATTTTTTGCTATATTTTTCTCTTCCTCTTCCATGTCTCTTCTAGCTTAAACTCACATTGTATAATCAACTGTTTGCCCAAAAATAACATTTTAGAAGATTTGATTTTGTATGGGGTGCATAACCACAGAAAAAAAAATTACTTTCTTTTGTTAGTTTTTAACATAGCTGTTAATGAAGCAGGCAGTATATCACAGAGCTAACTAAACCAGGGATCTGAGCTCTGTAAAAAAAGTGTTTCAAAATTCAACTAAAATTTGTAGCAAAAAAGAATACGGTAAGAATTCTGTTAGATTAGAAAGGCAATATATATATATTGATAGGGGTCTGGATTAACATTGGATTAACTCAATTTAGTTAATATTTTAATTATTTTAATGATTATTTTTAATTATTTTTAAAATTAGATATATTCTCTTAAAGTGAAAAGACAGTCATAAAGAAGACAAAGAGATCTCCAATTGCAAGTCTTTCTCATTTTCCTAAAAATTAATTGTTTATTAAAAAAATGTCTTTTTCAGATTAAAAAGAAATGCCCTTGATAGCTTTCCTGTAGTACTACAGGCATAAAGAGCACATTTCTATAGGCTAGCTTTACTCGTAAATGTTAAGAGGAAAATGGAGAAATTTATTTAAAAAACAAACAAAAACCCCCTAATTTTGTCTACTTGTTATAATCACAGAAGTGTTCCTCTGGAATACTTTAAACCGCAAATTTAATGCAGAAATTTTCTACAATAAATCGGGAGGTGACAATCTGAAAGTAAGCAAATGTACTAGAATTTCTTCCCTCAATTTTACTGTAAATGACCAAAGAAGCATCTATGACTGACTGCTAAAAGCTTTTTTTCCAGAGTGGAATTCAGTGCAGCGATGTGAGTTTCAGAAATGGCATTCTTTGATGTCAGCACTATCAATATTATTGAAATCTTTTAAAAGTAAGCATTTAACAAACGCTTTCCAACAATAAATGACATTCAGTGACATTGTTGCAAAAAAAGGAGAAAAAGAAAAAAAGTTCAGTTTAAAATTTCCTCAAAATTTTTCAAAAAACATAAAAGGAGAAATTTAATTTATGCTTCATTCTTGGAATACCCATTTTCATAGAATCATAGAACAGTTTGGGTCAGAAGGGACTTTGAGATCCTCTAGTTACAACCTCCACTTAACACTGTTTGCAGGTGTGTGGCCTGGCATACTAAATATATATTTAATTTTAAAAGAAATTATGAAATATATTCATACAAACTGGCAATTAACTTATCCAAAATAACAAACATACCCATGTTTGCTGCAGCAACAGTTTGTGGTGTTTCTGTTGTTAGTTTCTGATGGGCCTGTTCACCATCTGTCTTCTCTGGTGAGCAGTTATGTTGAGACTGCTGTTGGTCTTCATACTCAGCAACAAATGAAATTATACCTAAAACAAATAGATACCAGGTGTTATATTAGATGGGGCATTAGTTTTATAAAACAGACCATCAGACACGTATGACAATTTCCTCAGCTCAAAACTAATAAAATATGAAGTAAAATTTTCACTCCAGGTGTCAGCCACCCAATTATGATTTATGGTAATAAAAATTACATCTTGAATCCAAGGAAATTAACCGGCTTTTCTCCCAGAAGTGTTTTTCTATTTACCTGAAGAGATTGTTATAAGTACCTGAAAGATCAGTAATAAGAAATACAAGCAAACCCGCTTTTCAAAAATTACAAAATATGGCAGTCAATAATAGCATCTTTCCTTCCAGCGTAATTTTCTATTCATAGTTCTGATAGTTTCTGTTATTTTTTTTAAATCACAGTGTCTCATTCTAGTGATACAGAATAATAGAAGTATCAGTTCAAATATTCTTCAATATGTTTTCATATTGTGTGTTAAGTTGCAATGAAGTACTTAGGGAAGCTAAAATACACACAGACTGTAAAACCAGGATTTATAAATTGGCAGCTTTCTATTTGATAATATAAAATCTAATATAAAGAAAATCCATTATGTACATGGTTTCTTTAAAGAACATTAATGTTATTCTGGAAGATTTTATATTCCAGTTTTAAATAAGCAGACTTCACTTACTGCATTATGTACCTCTGAATAAGAATTTAAAATTTACACAATTCTCTGGACATTCTACGTATTGCTACTATTTCACCTAAATAACTCTCCCTTAATGTCTCAATATATTCTGGAGAGTTTGAAAGCTGAAATAAATATATGTTGCAAGTTTAATTCTTCCCTCATATTTACAATGAAAAACTGATTAGAGGAAGTAACTTCTTGTATGACATTATACATTAACAAATCTTCCTATTCAAAACCATTAGAATTTATGTGAAATCAACTCCCAAAGGAAACTTCTGTAACTGCTTCTTATTAGGGGTTTGGAAAAATTATTAATAGTGGAGCCTTTTTTATTTGAAATGGAGAATTAATATATTTTATGAGAGTCAAGGAACAATTTGATTTACAAATACCTACACTTAATAGCATTTTTTGTTTCTCTAAGTGGGATAGACATAAGGTAACAGATCACAGAAAGGACATGCTGTGCTCCCTGACTACCTGAATTTAGCATCTTAGTAGCAGAAATAGCCAAAGCTAAATAGCAAGGTTTACATGAGACCTGTAAAACAGAGTGAAGGGGAAAGAGAGCACCACACTGGCCACAATAGCTGGCTCAGAAAACTGCCATGACTTTAGCTCCCAGAAGCTGATCAATTGTCCTGTACACATATCCATACACACCCATCTCATTTACTGTCCTCGAGGCTTAACTTTCTTCCCTTAATCACATACTTCTGCAGAAGGCTGCATTCATGCCTCTAAACTCCCTATTTTCATATCATTTCATTTCATTTTGGGAGTGATCAGTCTTAATCAAATGCCCTCACAGATAGTTTTGATAATAATATAATGCTAGAAGGATGTTACTTGTAAAAGAAGAGGGGAAAACAACAAGATGGCAGAACAGGTATAAAACACCAAAGTCAAAAATAAAATTAAAAAATGGAAATTGGGGTGTACATAAATCCAGAGAAAGGAAATACAAATTAAAAGAAAAAAGTAGAACTGTAGATTTTCTTCCCTCTTTTAAGGATAATCTACAAAATACAAATAATTTAATACAAAATAATTTAAATCAAAACACAAAACATTTTAAATATGATTTTTTTAATGAAGTCCTAAAATTAACAACCATGCAGAATCCAGTCATTGAGTCTAAGCAAGTAGGAGAGTGACTGCAATTTCAGGAAATTATTTAAAATTAAAGAAAAAACAAAATCTTCACAAAGAAGTTAGATGTATAAGCACAGTAAAAAAATAAAGCAATTATGGAAATCTCAGGGGGGTGAAGTCTGAAGAATATGCTCAGGTTATATCAATATTAATGTAAGAAGACATATTTGATGGCACTAATAGCTTAGGATAAATACTAATTAATCCAATTCTATATCTCTACACGTAATTCTGGTATAATTTTAGTTTATTGCAGCACACTATCAGAGGAAAGCAAAGTGCAAGAGAAAGATTCCATTAATTTTAAATATCAAGTCAAATTTTCATTGCAAATTTTCTACTTTGCTATCCAGTTTTTAAACATTTTATACAGGTTTCAGTAATATCAAAGACTTGATTTCTATTGCTTCAGAGAAGATGCATCCCTTTAAAAGGAGGCAGGCTGTTTATTTCCCAGTATAACAGTAATTGTAACACTGCATGTTAGACTGACTCAATGGCCATACACTACATCACCCCACCCCCAAATCCAGTTAAGAAAGTGAGAAATATTCAGCTTTTTATTTTCTATATAATTTGAATAGACAATTTGGAATATATGTATTGTATATTGTACATGATTATTGTCTGATAAAAGCTCACAATGGTGCAGTATTTTAACTGGAAACATGGACAGTAGGGTATGTGGCCACAGAATTCATTACACAAATCCAAAAACTTACAGAAATGTTTGGTTTGGGTCTTAAACTTGCCAACGTGATCTTAATAAACATAGGTCTTGTGTGTAGAAGGAAAGGGGTTAATGTTTTTTCTGGTCAATGAAATCAATCATAGGATAGAATCATAGAGTCATTAAGGTTGGAAAAGACCTTTAAGATCATCAAGTCCTATCAGCCCAACACCACCATGTCTAGTAAACCATGTCCCAAAGTGCCACGTCTACACTTTTTCTGACGTTCAGGGGTGGTGATTCCACCACTTCCTTGAGCAGCCTGTTCCAATGCTTAACCACTCTTTCAGTGATTAAATTTTTCCTAATAACCAATCTAAACCTTCCCTGGTGCAACCTGAGGCCATTTACTCTTGTACTATCCCTAGCTACTTAGCAGAAGAGATGGATACCCACCTCACACCAGCCTCCTCTCAGGGTATAGTTGTTGCCTCAGAAAAGTTCCACAAACCAGATAAGATAAATTAAAAGGTGAATATAATTTAAGCAAGCTATAGCTTTGATAAATTTATTTCTGGTACTTGTTCTACTGAAGAAGCACTATTTACTGTAGGTTACAATGAAACTTTATAATCTCTATTTTGCACAGGAAAGCCTCTATGATGATATACGTAAATTCTAAAGATCTTCTGTAAATCCTACTACTTGTTGGCATAGTGGGACTAAAGGAATTGCTCCCTGCATCAATGAAAAGGAAGCAGAATAAGTTTTGAGAATCATACATAAGAGAAATGAGTGAGTGGCAAATTCCGCTGTCAGCTATTATTCATATGTGGGTTTGTAGTATTTGATAAAGAGGAAATTGTTTTATTTATAATTGTCATCATCTATTCTTAATGTGACAATGAAAGTGTGATATGAATGGGCATAGGAGGATGTTACTCCAACTTGTGGTAGGATGGTAAGAGTATGATGGGCATCATCTTGCCAGGCAGTGGCATGTATGAATAGAGCAGCCCTTCCTCAGTGAACTCCAGTGATCCTGTAGTGGAGGTCTGGGAAGGCCATTTATAGTAATCAAGAAACCACAAAATCCTTCTAACTTGGTCTTTATTATAGGTAAATTAGATTAAATTTGTTAGGGTGTTGCAGTGTAAGAGGAAGTGCTTAAAGCAAAGGTACAGGCAGGCACTGGAAATACAGCAACGGCTACAAGGAGCTACAGAGGGTCTTCCTCCCACATGCAATTTTACGATTCTATTGAAAATAGACTGACCAGTAGATCAATTTGCAGAATTTCAGAAAAGAAATGGACAGTAGTTGTTTTTAAAAAAAAAATATTCATTCAAATGTTGAATGGAAGCTACTGTTAAACAAACAATTTTAATCACCTGATTTCTAGGGCAGAATGTATTGGCATTATCTTCATCCTACCATTAAAATTGCCCTAGAGGCGCAATCAGACAGGTCATGGCCTGTAACATACTACCCTTGGTTCTCAAAGTGCTGCCTACTAACTGCAAATACAGTTTTTAAAAAAAAGTAAATAAAAGGTGACACACAAAATGAAAAGGCAACACACAAAATGAAAAGGCTCCTGTCAAAATAGTAGAACTTTTTTATGGATTAAAGGATATTGACTATAAAAGGTGTTTATTTTTTGCACAAGAAATATTAAAGCATTATGACCAAGTCTGAAAAAGTTCTAGTCTATTCTGTGGAAAGCAGAAATAAGAGGAACTTTATGGAAATTGCTCCATTACCTTTAAAACAGATTGCTGNTATGAAAAGGCTCCTGTCAAAAAGGCAGAACTTTTTTATGGATTAAAGGATATTGACTATAAAAGGTGTTTATTTTTTGCACAAGAAATATTAAAGCATTATGACCAAGTCTGAAAAAGTTCTAGTCTATTCTGTGGAAAGCAGAAATAAGAGGAACTTTATGGAAATTGCTCCATTACCTTTAAAACAGATTGCTGAAGAATTTTACTTGATGCTAGAATCTCGTGTGATATGTTTATTAGCTATTATTTCTATGTTAAAGCTGTCATACAGCTACATGCCAGACAAAATATATAATATTAGCCCTTTACTGGAATGCTTCCAAATGGACTTTTCAAAAGAAATAGGCCCATTTTAGCTTAGCAATCATAAATTGGCAAAAATGAAAGAAAAAGAAGTATGATTTTGCAGCTACACAATTTTGCTATGAAAATTACACTGCATGTAAAGGAAAAATGCAAACCATTTGCACATTACAATTTATATTGTCAAAGTCTTTTTATGAGTACTTTTTTTAATATGACAAAATCAGTATTAGAACACCAAGGCAAGAATTTTTTATACTTAAAAGTTAAGGAGTTCTAAACTTGAAACTTTTTACTTTCAGTCATCAAACATTGGACCCAAGGATTATATACTCCCCTCTAAACAAATTCACCAAACTAATAAAGACTACCTTTCTTTTTGGATGTTTAAATTATACTTTACCTGTAGCACATTGAATGCAAAAGGACTAAAATTTCCAAGTCCTAATTAATTCTCTCACCTACATTTAATCTTTGAATCACCTACAGCTAATCAGTGATCCTCAAGCTTCATATTTGTTACTGAAAAATCATAAAAGTGCCAGAAAATGCATGCATATTTCAGCTATGATATTTATGTTTCCCAGAAGCTGAAAATTCTGCTTTATGGAACAAAAATAACACTTCCCAGACTTGCACAGGATGAATCAGACAGAATTCCATTCTCCTAAAAGCCACAAAGTAAGTTTTACCTAGCTGACATTAACAGAGACAGGACTCCTGGCAGTTAGGTTTGTAGTCCACCTAACATCAGACAGCAAAATCAGCTGCTGCTTTTCAAACTTGCGACAGTAGCCTTTGTTCACTCCTACAGCAGCTGAATGACTAGAGAATAAGAACAAGTTACTGTGATATAACCAAAACTGTCTCTGCTCTGGAGAAAGAATGAACATCATTTCCTAAGCTAGTGATTGTGTCAGGGGGTGGATAGTAGATAACTGGCCCCTATCTCTTTTCAAAGGACAACTTCAGCCTTCTATCAAGTTATTTTAAAGTGTAAAATAAAAAAAAAAAAATTAGTTGTGGCTTCCCAGCCTTTGAACTAATAAATTTTCTGTCAGGTTAGAAAGGCTGGCTGTTCTCTTATTTTCTCACTCAGTAAACGTATACTTCCAAACATAAAGGAAACCCTTGTTATAGATGTTAGGGGAATGTTAAAGCATAGGAGATCCTGAACATGCCATCTCTGTTCCTTTGAAAGCATGGCTTTTACCATCTAGTATTAATTTGTTTTGGGATGAATCCCATGGAAACTCTTCTACTAAGACTTTCACTGTATATGAAAGATCTGGGTTTTTTCTAAGCCAGAAGAACAGAATGTTCCTAAATCGTTAAAGCCTGAAAGAGAGGCATAAGATAAAACGTAGTGCATCCTCAATAGTTTCTGATGAATATTTTTGATGGTCACAAATTTCATTGAAAGCTGACTCCATATAAAGAGAATTTTGTCTCAGGGCTACAAATTTAGCAAGAAGGCACCAAAATCTTCCTGAAAACTTTGTTACAAGTCTTAATTTCTTTTCCTAAATATCTTTTGAATTGAGATTGCATTATTACTTACATTTCACACTTCAGTTATTAAAACCAAAATGGCCAAAAGAGCAAATTACTTTGGCATCCTCAGCAACAAGAGTCAACAGCTTTTGAATGTTGAGAAAACAGCTGTCATTTCCAAGATGGCAACAGAATCTAGTGTTTGGAATTAGGAACCCAGAAAAACTATACACTAAGTATTCTAGATTAAGATTTATCCCATTTCAGGAATCCTTTTGTTTAAGAAGTTGTTCACATCTAGGTTTCCTGAATGCTATTCAGTTACTTTAGGATGGTCTCTTCTGTTCCCATAGTTCCCTCCCAAACACACCCTTGTACTTTTCTCTACTGAGATTTACTATAATAGCTACTTTACAAAGAAGTAAACAACTGGTTATGCAGCCTCATCCTCATAATCATGCTTTTCATGTTATGAAATTAAAGTATGAGCATCAGGGAATTGCAGAATTATTACTAAGTATTTGAAAATTACAAAATCTGAAAAGTTAAAAAAATTGTTTAAAGAAATTCCTTTTAGGGCAAACCATAAGTATGACATGCTGCTGTCAGTTAAAACAAGCAAAAGCCTTGCTATTATATCATAAGATTACCAGTATAAACATGGGCTTATGCAAATTATTTACATATATACATCTCAAAGAAGGAACTAGGTTCACTACATTCTATATATGTACTTCTCCCTTGTGGTCAAGAAATTGAACTTTAATAAGGGGAAAGAATCAAATTCTGGTCTCTACCTTTAAATCTTTGGCTCTAGCAGTGCTAAGATGACTAAAACTATTCAAGAGGTATTAGAAAATTAAATTTATAACTCAAGACCTTGATTAAAATTCAAAATCATTAATTCCCAGTGGATTCGTTTAAGTTGGACCAATTAAATGCATACAGTTGTACACATGCTGACATTTTTTAAGGACCTGAGCACATATTTAGCAGTAATGGACCTTTAGAAATAAAAATATGAAGCAGTTTAAAAACCAGTATCATCAGTAATTATAGCCTTATTTCCAGAAGAAAAAAAGTTACATTGAAATGAAATGTAAGTATTAAATGTAAACAGATTTAACCTGATTATTTACAGGGATTTTATGTATTTGGTTTCTATATCATACCTTGAAAGACTCCTCGTCTCCACGGAGATACACTCAAAGTGTAAGGAACTGTGTCACCTGGGTCTACAGTAATAACAGGTGTACCACCCACCATTGAAAGATCTGAAAACACCTGGTGAAGAGAATTCACAAAGAGGCAAAAATCATCAAAAGCAAGTTACTGTTGCAAGAACACTATAAACACAATATCCGTTCTATTTGATTTGAAAAGTGGGATATAAAGTGTGCTATTGGTAAGTCCTAACCTTTATGGACATAAAAAGATACATGCTATAAGAGAAGTGCTGGCATACAAAGGTCATATTAAGAACAAATGTTGAAGTCATTCCTCAGTAGGAGTAAAAGTGTCTTGCTTAGACCATAGTATAACTCAAACATGCAGAGAGTTGCACAGTCAGGCACTTAATAATTTACATGTTTTTTCTTTGGAAGTGTAAACAAACACGTTTAACAGTAGTAATATATCTAATTCGAGCAAAGCAAAAAGTATCATTTTAACAATAATTGTTATACCTCAAGCAATATTAAGACTTTTTTTTCATGATGTCAAAATTTGTCAAAATATGCGATGGCATACATACCAACTATCTGAACACTGAAAAGACTAATGCACTTTTCATTTGCTGAATTTTAGATTTCATAAACTATAAATCTGTTTCCAGGAATACAGGCTGAGAGTATTTTTTAATGGTATCAGTATTTTTTAATCTCATTATCAGGTGCTCACAGAAGACACATTCCAGTCTGAGGCATAACCAAGTACATCTGATGATTATCTGCTTAAGTCACTGGCTGTGCAGAATTCAGTAAATGGAATGTGTGAATGGTTCTGCTCACATTCTCTCTTCTATCACCTCTGCCACTAGGTGGATGAAACTGATGCTCAGTGATAACATTTCAAATTGGCAATGCAATTTCTGTAATGGACATCTGATTATAGGTGATGATTTTCGACTAAGGCACAGAGTGCTTTTAAAAAATATGTTCAGTATATCATGTAATACTATGGCATGCCGTAATTTTTGTATTACCTTAAATAATAAAATTGTCTTGATTATTTCTTTTTCGAGCTTATTTATTCATTTCATTAGTGACTATAGCTAGGCCACCAAGAACACCAGTGGAGGCTTGGATTCTACAAAGATTTTGCAACAGTAAAAGCATTACATGCATGAATCATTTTCTTCCTCATCAGTTACTTTTTTTTTTTTAGTAAATACATTTTATTCGTATTTTCTCCACACACACAAAAACTTCTAAGATCATCTTGTCTTCTATTACAGTCAATCATTCCCTAGTTTGTCCTCTCTGGGCAATTTACATTAATATAATCCCTTGTTCAAGAACTAGTACAATCTGGAACTTCTCTCCAAGTAACAGAAAAAAAACCTCTGTAAGACAACAATCTTTCTCTTCCCCAATAAATCTGCATTTCAAGCTGGATCTTGGAAGACCAATAAACAAAAAGAACAGGAAAAGAAACCAATTCTCAACGGGATGGAAAGGCCAGAAAGAAAATGGCAGATAGCTATGTTGAACTGGCACTTGGAAAAACAAATGGGAAAAAAAATATCTAAAAAGCACAGAAAAAGCAAAGAGAAAATATAAAAGCTACACACTGAGAATAGGGAAGTTTCACTTCATACAAGATAAACAATAAATTAGGCGTGATCCTACTTTTACGGACTACTTCATTTCAGTTTACAGTGAAGTTGGTACCGTATATGAAAGTAAAGGTTAAGTACCCAAAAATTAAGGATAGAACAGAAATGATTAAGGACAAAAATAAGATTAATTAACATGAGAATTTTTTTTAAGTAAAAAGTAACATGGAGGCAGATGTAAAAGTAGGATAAATGTATTTAATCTAAATTGTATTAAGTCCAGGAAAGAAGGGTACTACAGCTACTGTCAAAGACTGGACATATCAAGACCAGTTTCTACCAAAAAATGTCAGAGGACGATAAAATGTAGTAGTGAGTAAATGAGTAATGAATAAAAAGAAGATAAATTATTTTTAAATTATGTTAATCTTAAGGAATTGACTGGACAATGAAACAGGAAAAAGGTTGAAGTCCAGATAGTACATTACAAGGCCACTGTTTCAGTGTTTGAATCCAGGTGTCCATATTAAGGGACAAGAAAGAATTCTCCCTTCCTTCCTCTGCATCAGGTTGATAAAACTCCTGTTTTTTCTCTTTGTTCTTTCCCTTGTGTTGGACATGACTCACTTCCTAGGATCCTCTGGGATGTTTACATAACAAACATACTCTTGCAGTAATGTTCAAAAACACTGGGATCTCAAACTTTTCTGCACTTTTCCAGAAACTCATTACAGTTGTCATCTATTTTTGTGGGTCCTGTATTTTTTTGTAGAGCTAAGAAAGATTTGGTCTGTCATGGTGTAGGAGTCAAGTAGACTAAAGCTTCTGTAAGGCTATCTGAACTAGATATTTACTACATAACTGCCTGTAATTCAGGAGGTGGAGACCTGCTCATCCTTGTGGGACCTTCTAGTTTCTACTAATTGTTAATCAAATAAGTCCACATAATTTATATATACAAATACCCACATACAGTGTGTTACACTGTCTCTTGAGTAGAGTTCTTCCTATTTCCAGACAGCTTTTTTCCTGTCAGCCTGTCTACTGCAACCACGTTTCCCAAATTCCTTCTAAAGATCTCATAAGAAGGTGTATCCTATTGTTCTCAACCACACAGACATCCTATATACTGCTTCACAGCTGTAAGCCAGGATGAAATCTGAGTGCACACTGCTGTTTCATTAAGTCTTCCCTTCAAGGATAGAAAGACACAGTATGCTTCAAAATTCTCCAACTCTAGCAATCAGAGAACTAAGAGTATGAGGTAAAATATAGTGCACACTACCCTCCACCCATCCTCTCCAGCAAGAATACTAGCAGCCTTCCTTAGGTTTTTTAGGGTGCTAGAAAGATAGTAAGAAGACTGTTTAAAGTTACACAAGCCAAGCCGAAAAGTTGGTAGTCTTTCTATCTCGGTTTTCACAAACCAGGAAAGTAAAATACAAAAACTTGTACATCGCAAATTACAGACCACTCAATGAATTCAGAGACAAAACATCTATCAGCAGAATTGCATTTAACAGTATTTTTTTCTAGTTTTACATGTAGTTTCATGAATGCTATTTATGCTGCAGAACAATTAGTACTAAAAAAGAGATTATGCAACATGGGTATGACACAAAACAACTGATTACTGAAGGCTTCCCTTATGATCTGGAGTTTCAGCTAAGCAACCTTAAATCTGAATGCCTGTTTCTGTATTAATTTAAGCATTAATATAACTTGATTTTGCATCAACTATTCTACATTAAATCTATTGTCTAAACCTTTGTGCCAAAGGACAAAGTCATAGTTCTGTTTCTAATTTTGCAAAATTCACAAGCCCAAATACACAACCCAGTCACCAAGTGTTGCTTTTGTATCAGTCCCCTATTGATTTTCCCTGACACAACATACTGCAGCTTCTAATACTTACTGAAGTTTTACACCTTCATTCCTATTACCTTCTTACTCTTCTCATTTTAAAGCTATATAATGAATTGTGTTTCCACAATGAGAAAAAACTTGATAAAATTGCATTTTTAAGAAATCAGCCAAAACACAACAAATACTGGAGCTATTCTATTTTCTATCTCTAGATAAGTTTAAGATATAGTAAAGTTTAAGAGGAAATAATTTTAACAAATTGATGTTCACTCCATTGTGTTCTGCTGCTAGAATCCGGTGTAAATAAAACATAATAGACAGGCTGAAGTCTTGCTTGAGTATTTTCTGAAGTGAATGCAGGAATGGACTGAGAATCACAGTACAAACTTGGGGGTATCACAATTCTCACTACTTCTGGTATTCAAAAAGGTTCTGCAGCAAACTGATCTCACAGAAGTTACTCTCAGGGGAAGGCACTATGGCCAGTTAATACTGGCTGTTCCTCTAACATCACACTGGACTCACTTAGACAACTGGAAATGCAAGAGGACATGCTCACACTCACAGAAAGGATTCTTACACTATCACAGCTGAGACCTCCTCAACAGCAGAAATGCTTATGTTTTTTTCTTTCATTCATGTTCATATTCTAAAACCTTTTGGGATCAGATCTTGACTATAACAAGTATGAGAATAGGGTTCTAAAGTGCACCTAAGAAGCAATCACTGTTTCTGTGGCCATTATAAAGCCATGCTAAAAAAGGTTCGTAGCTGATGTTGCCCTCAGCCTGCTAGCATCTTTCCTTATCACAGTCATTATACTCACTAATATTCTCAATACTGCTCTCTACCCCTACCAACATGACTGCTCACTATCTTACCATTAATGAATCACTCCCATTCATTCACCTTCATAAGGAACCCTGTTTGTCTCTACTATTTAAGTCATCCACACCTCAGGAGTTTCAATGTCCAAACAGTGCTCAAAACAAGATTATCTCCTACCTCTAATATCTTAATAAGGTGTATGGTTGTAATAGACATCACTTGCTAGTTAACCTTTAATGCATTTCTTACACTGAATTTTGTCTTGCTCTGAAGGCCACATGTTTTATCAACTATGCTGTTGAGACTAATTAAATGACCAACTTCAGACATCAAATGAATACTAAAAGTGCATGCCCAGACTTGCACGTAAGGCAATTTAGCTTAATATCAGAATTTATACCAAGAATCCTATTTAATGAGAAGTGTTCACAGATACTGGAGGTTCCCGTACAGCATAAAGTTGTGTAATGCCTGTGTGCTTGACTGTAGATATATTACACATAAATATTAATATAACAAAAACACAACTAAGAACACTCAGAAAGTGTAAAAATATACATAGGAAAAAGCCCAGAAATTTGAGACTTTTATAAAAATAACTTGTAAAGATTTCATATGAGTGGAGGAAAGGGTGGCGTGAAAAAATGAAAAAAATTACATACAGTGAGCTTTAAGTCAATTTCCTACTAAATATCGGAGAGAGAGCTATTTCTTATTAGGATGCATTTTGATGAGGATTGTATGTAAGAACACAACACAACCTTATTCTCAGATGTAGCACTATATTAGCATTATATAACTTGCAAAATAATCTTTCCAAAGGTACTCAAATATTCCTAACATGATCTACTATGGGTAACTATTGTTAGTCAAATAAATTCTGAAGTAAGAAAACAGAGCCTAACTAGGGGCTCTTCTATCAAGAAAAAAAAATCTTCAGATTTAAAAGGTATCCAAAAGGAGTCAAGACATGGAATTACTTCTAGCTAACAGGAGAAACAGTCCATTAGCATTCGTCCTAATTTGCAAGGAGGGAATGATGAACAATGTCTCATTGTGGTATTTTACAATTCTTATTTTCTCAGTAATAATGAAAGGAAGTAGCATAAGTTGTGTGGGGTTGGTGAAAATTGTGGTTATCAAAAGCCAGCATTTCTTCACTGAATTAATTGTAGTGATTGCATGATAAACATCATGGCAACCTGAACAGCTTTGCTGTTTCTTAATTATGTTATAGATTGTCTTTCTAACAAAACCCATGCAAATAAAACATCTGAAGGACTGATGATGGTATGTAAGTCTAGGCTTTAATACAGAAATGTTATTGGAAGTTGTATTCCATTTCGGCTTATTATGTTAGATCTTTATTAGTTTGGGGTTTTTTAAATGAGTAGTACCTAAGTATTTCATTAGTTATCAACATAGTTTTATATTGCACAAGATAACTTAATTTTCTTGTGAAATCTTAAGAAGAAGTAGTGAAAGGCAATTTCTTTTAATAGTCTATCAAACTCCTTTTTTCCTCTTTTTTCTTAATTAAATTGCACCGTGTGATGGAGCTTGGGTTTATACATTCTTCTGCAGTACTTAATAAATATTTTAAATGTTATATATTAATTATTTACTATTTACTTGTTATAGTATTTCATGATTGATGTGAAATTTTATTAAAGAATGTGATTATTCTTCCAAAATGCCTACATATCTTTGTAGACAGGGGTATAGCATGGGAAGAATAAATTAATATTTTTTGAAGATGATACACCTGCCAGGAAATAGGGATAAACATCAAAGCTGGATTTTTTTCTTTTCCTAGTTTACTTATAAAGTTAAAAACTATTTCACACATAAAGTTACCTGTTGTATCTTCTAATGGTCACACCCAGGAATGTTAGAAAGAATGGAAGATATACCAGTAGGAAAGTTTTTACAAGAAAGCATAGATATTGATATTGATATTAATATTAATATTGATTGCTTTTTTTGGAAAAAGGATGCTCACAAAGATTGCCATGAGAGTCAGCAATGTTACATAGATTGCAGGTGATTAAATTGGTCAATATTGTAGAAAAATATTTAAGAAATATTTAAGGGTTATTTTTGCCTGATACATTCTCTTTGTACTTGTGTGTATGTGTAGATCCACATAAACATTGTATAAATTGTGTGTATGTATAAATCTATTCAACCTACTGTTGATGTGGTTCCATCCTAAAAGGAGCTTATTTTTTTGGTATTGGGTAGGTATGAAACACAAAATTTCCTCTGTCCTGTGCCATAGATGCAATGAGAGCACTTCTCCACAAAACATTTCGAGTTAAAGTACGCTGTATGTACCAATACTGTTGTTAGGTACAAGCTCTTACACTTTTCTGGTGTAGAATCAGTCCTAAATGCCACATTTGAACTATTTTTATCTTGGCATGGTCATTTCTATTAGGATATCTTTAAGGTAAGATTTTTGTCATTCAGGTTTTCTTTGGTCATTCCTAAATTAAAAACAGTTCTTTGAATGCAAGCCCCCCCCCAAAAAAAAAAAATTCCATTTAATCTATCTGTAAATGTTAGAATCATAAGATCATAGAATCTTTAGGTTGGAAAAGACCTTAGAGATCATCAACTCCAACCATACTGGTCTACTACTAAATCATGTTCCCAAGCAACTCATCTACCCACATCTAAATACCTCCAGGGATGGAGACTCAACCACCTCCCTAGGCAACCTCTACCAGTGCTGGATAACCCTTTCTGTGAAAAAATATTTTGTAACATCCAATCTAAACTTCCCCTGACACAGCATTCCCTCTTGTCCTACCTCTTGTCCTATCATTTGTCATTTGGGAGCAACCTCCTTTTAGGTAGTTGTAGACAGTGATAATTTTCCCCTCATCCTCCTCTTCTCAAGGCTAAACAACACCAGTTCCTTCAGCTGATCCTCATAAGACTTGTTCTCCAGCCCCTTCACCAGCTTTTTTCCTTCTTCTCTGGACATGGTCCAGTGGCCTCAATATGTTTCTTATAGCGAGGGGCTCAAAACGGAACAGTTTTCAAGGTGCAGCCTCACCAGTGCTGAGCACAAGGGGAGAATCACTTTCCTGGTCCTGCTGGCCACACCGGTTGCACTCAGCTATCTATCATCTGCAGTCCAGAGTCCTACATTGTGACGAGTGCTACAATCAAATTTGTAACCTAGCCAGGCCACCTGTCAAGACCACTGACATCTCAAGACACAAATGCGATCTAAGACTTTACTTGACCAAACAGTTTCATAACTAGTAATTAAAGAAATAAGAATCTGCAAACAACTACAGTTATTCTTACATTCTGTAGACCATCATATCATTCAATATTTCTATGAAGAACGTTTTTTTTCCTTGGTGAAACCTGCTACAGAAGTTCCAGTAGTCAATGTGGAAGCCAAAAGGATTGAAATTGGAAGGACAGATAAAATTAGAAGGATTATGGAATATACAGATTTACTTGTGATTAGAGAATACAATCTTGATGAGGGCACTGGACCTTCAGCATTAAGATTACTAGAGTTGTGCAGAATTTACTCTCAGGAAGTTTCACATATATTACCAAACAGGACTTAACCTGAACAGGGAAGCCCCTCATTAAAGACTTACAGTACATAATTTTATTATTTTGAGATATCATTTACAAATATCCAACCTTTATGTCATTCTTTCATTGACATTGTGATGATCTAAAATGGATGTATAGAGGACACAAAGAGAAATGTAATGAAAAAGAGGAGATTTCATATTTTTTGATTATGTGTTTATTCTACCGTACTTTTGGAAATTACTAAGAGTTTGTATAACCTTCTACCTGAAAGGTGATTTAACTGAGCCTTGAGACTCCTCTGGAGAGTTTACTTTAATGATATCTATTTTGAACAGCACTTAGAAAAACAGTTGAACAGTTTTATATTTTTAGTGCAAAACTAAGCCTTGAAAGAATTAGGCACCTTTATAGCTAAAGTTACTATCAAAGGTATTATTAAAAGCAACTATGAACACACCAGACAATTATTTATATCCAGCAGACAGAGTTTTATATTAAAATAAAACAGTATAAAGAATTTGTCATGAGACTGGCAGATTGGATTTTATAGAAATAATTTACACTTCCTATTCTAGTAGGATGATTTGAATCTAATTTTACAGCCACTAAAACCCGCTCACATTTCAGTCACTAACCTTACAATAATACAGCATCAGAGAAGGGAGGATGTGCTCTCTGGCTGACATTATATATGCACAAATTCGTCATGAATTCTGTTGTGACATTTTTTTCAGATCCAGGAGTAAGTTAATCATGAGAACACCATTTGTTGTAATATCCCCTAGAACCAGCCATGAAGAACACAGTGGCAGTATTTCCCTAGGGTTTACACATCAATCAGTAGAAGACAGTTCATAAAACATTAACATTTTTCAAGGAAGCTTATGGAAATTGTCTTTTTTAATCATAGAAATCTTTGTGGACACTGAAAGTGTTTTGCTTAGCATTTTTAGAGATAGACTAATGGAATATTTGCACATGAACTCCAGTGAATTCCAAGGGCACTTATTCCCTCCCCAGCAATCTCGATACATCCTACTAGCTGCACAGACAGGCAAACCACATATACAAAAATAATTGCTGCTCCAGACATGAACACTCTATATCCGTTTGAAATGGCAAAAGCATTATTCCAAAGAAAATAACTTTCTTAACAGAGGAAAGAAAATAATTATTTGCCTCTGCCTCCTCCCAGACTTAACTTTCATTTTAAATAGCCACTTTTGCAGTAGTATCTTTATTTTTGTTGAGGTTATTAACTATATACAATGAATGCTGAGAAACAGGGTAGCATATATTCAATGCAATTAACTTTTTAATGAAATGAATTTTTATTAAGTTTACAGTTTAATATGTTTAGATATTAAAATGGAATAGTGAAGGTAAATTTACACTTCAAAGGCAAAATTACCCAAGTATTAATTCAGTTTAATTACTTATTGCTAAATATTCATTGTGCAGTAAATTGTTTATGGATGTGCTCATAAATTATTATTCTTGTCAGCTACTGGCACATCTTATACTATTCTTAATATAGGCTTGATATATACTTATGTTTTTAAAAAATATCCTGTATGTTCCAGGTTTTTTATTAGAATCTACCTTGTATAGTAATACAATCCATTAACGGAGAATGTACAAGGCAACTCATTCAGTGAATTCAATACTGAAAATATTCACTAGCCAACAAACTTACAAAAGATGCCATCAAAAACGTTTCTAAAACTATTAATTTTTGGATTATCTTTGTTCTGTCTCCACCAAAGCTGACAAGTTTTCCTCTACTTAATCATCAACTTAGCTAAAGGACGATATGATAAAATTTCAAAGAAGGTGGAGGAGTTATTGGACTGTCAGCAACTATCCCCAACTGAAACACTAGCAAAATCAGTCTGTTGTACAGTACTTCACAACAGTCTATCCAGAAATCACAGTAATCAACAAGAACAAAATCACTTCCATTCCTTATTACCTTTTGTGCTATACTCTCCTGAGTAAGTTTATTTTGCATTTGTAGCAAGGTTGTGGGGCACAGTTCTTGCCTCTTAAGAGTAGGTTTTGCCCTTTCTCCTAGTACGTTTAGGTAAGTGTGATCATGTTCTCAATTTACTGATTAAACCCTAATTTACAGACTAACCCTTTTGGAATGTGAGCAAGTGACCTTCACTCATTACAACAGCACAAGCCACTGCTATGTGACATCTGCTGGAGAGCGGTGGAAGCAATTAATATTGTTTGGACAGGATTGCCAGATACTGGTACATTTTATAATCATGCCTTTTCCAACAATACCAGCCAGCCTCACAATCACTCTGCATCAGCTTCTGGGTAAAAATCTAGCATGGAGAAAATGCATTATTAACACTGATGAATTTATTACATTCACACAAGCATGAAGCAGCCGGCCTTACTACTTCTCTGCCAAAAGTCCCAGAGCAAAAAGAGAACACATGATTGGACTGTACGTTGTACTTAACAGAAGGAAAAAAAAATAAATCACCACTAAACCAATGAGGTGGAAGATAAAATCCCCCCCGAAAACCAGATTTGATACCCAAAATGTCATAATAGAGCCACAAAGATGACTTTTGTTGAGCAGGGTCCAATACGTTCCTGCTCAGGCACCTTCTCTGCAGCTTAGAAGAAAAGCAGAAGTCATCTTTTTTGCCCTAATGTACATTCCACCTCTGCTGGCATTTGATATAAGGTCCTATACATGAATAAGGAAGGTGAGGAATACTACTGGAATATTTTTATCACTTTCAAATTAAACATGCAGACAAGATCTTATGCCCCTTCACTGAAATCACAACCACCTCAGCACCTCGTACTCCACCTCCCCAGTCACCCACTGCCCTTCAATAACTCCAGTTCGTTATTTCCTCTTAATTTTCTTTCCCATCAGCACACACACAAAGTATTCCAAACTTCCTCCAACATTCCTAAAGCAACAGCTGGACAAAAGACTAACTGCTATAATTCGTTCCAAGAAATGCAAGCACTGACTGGCAAGACCATTAGGGAATCAGAACAAGCTACAGAGTAAGCTCATGCTTCAATCCTTCCCTTAGTAGGATAATAATACTTGCCCTTTTCCTGTAATATTCAACTATCTTTATGAAGATTTTAGGAAATCTTTAATCCCTAAGCCCCTTCTCTGATTTCAAGATAGAGTTGGAAGGAGGAGGGAGTGAAAGACTAGCAAGTAAACAAAGTTCAATTGTAGAAGTGCTGTCCATTATGGAACTGGATTAAAAAACTTGGAAGTATTTTTTTCATAGAATATATGCTAAAATCATACACTATCTTACAGATTTCCTGACTACAAAGATATCAATATTCTATAAACTAGACTTAGATACAAATTCTCATGGGTACATGAATTTTAATACTATATCTGCAATTACAAAAATATTAGCTACTGTACTACATAATTAGTATTACCTTGAAATAAACTGTCACATTATCGCAAAAATTTACCTTGTATGTTAACGTGTTCTTGGTATAATTTGGCACCAATAAAAATTTTTGAGTGACCTTTCTGACTTGGCAATCTATCACAATATGATCCTGTGCCAGAGGCTTCTTCCCTATTCCCTTAAGTCTGAAGATATTTTCAGTACCAGCTGTATCATTTCGCAGAATAAGCCTTCCCTGTAACAAAGAAAGAAGAAAATAAATTTCAGCACTGTAAAAGTCTCCTTTAGCTGGCAAATCAACTCTTCTGGTTTACTAATCTTTAATTCTGACTACCAAGCAAGCTTACAAGAAAGTGTTCATACTGACACTTCTACTTCTAAAGTAAACTCTGCCATTAATCAGAGAAGAAAACTAAAGAAATAAGATATTTTCTAATTTTTCTAAATTATGAAATTTAACAATATAAAACCCTCCTATTTCTAGTTTTTATATTTCTTGGCTCTTCTTGGAAAACAAATATGAAAGAAAATATGTTCTCATGCATCCTTATTAGTCACATAAAATAAAACTTTGCTCAATCATTTCTATCTGTCCTTCAACTAAAGTGGTCTACATAATTACGTGTCATCAAGGATTCAGGGCTTCTGGCTTTTAATATTTTTATAACACTTGTTTCCTAAACTGCATTATATTTGGTTGGTAATGCATGCATAAGGATTACTAAGGTTTCACAGAACAATTTATTTCATTTTTGTCTTTGGAAATCCACTCATTTGCATAGTAACCTGGAGTCAAAAACTCTCAGTCACTATGCAGGTAAAAATAGACATACTGCTTCTTGCTAAAGCTGTGATAGCCTTTGCTCTGCTTTTAATTTTAGCACTCAGGATAGTGATTAGTCTGATGGCAAAAGTAGCTTTTAAGGACAGCTTTAAATTGTAGCAGGCATTATATTATCAAATTTAGTACCCATTTCAAATTCATTTGTAATTTATGCATGCGATGAGAAATATTCAATGTTATTACTTTATTACTTAGGTAACAGAATACAATTTTAATATATGCATTTAAATTCAGAATAACCCAATGCCCATTTTTACGATCAAAGTTCAGAATCCCTACAGAGTAACCAGTTGTTACATTAAAATGAATGGTTTGATGAAAAGCAATAAAGGAAGAGATAGCAAAGGATGGTAGGGAAATCTATCATGCTTAATATTAAGCTTTTCAAAGTTAGTTCCTTTGTGGTTTTTTATGTTAGTTAGGAGGCAATATTTCCACTTCTGACTCTCAACCAAATAAGTAATGTTAGGAATTGGACAATGATGTAAATTTTATTGTCAGAAGCATACTTTTCAAGTTTTGAAACTCATTTCTTTCTTACCACTGTTACGCACTCAGTAACAGGCTTGAACATGAGAGGATACAGAGCTGTTTCACCCAGACACACATTTATTAGAGGAGGACCAGAAAAACCCTCTCCTTCTAAAATTGCTTCAAGTTTCCAGTCCTGGTTTGACATGTTACTCTGAAATCAAAGCAAAGATGTAAATTAGATTACATGCTTTAAGGTCCTAACATACATTTCTGCTTTTATCCAGTTATCATCAAATCAGAGGACAGTACTCATTTACTCGAAGTATTGGCTCAGAGCACCTTTTGGGAGAATACAGCAGTGCATTTTAAAAAATAATAAAGCTAATAATAAATCCCTTATTCTTGGCAGTCAGAGGCACCGTTACCAATACTATCAGCAGCAATACTGTCAGCAGGAATACTCATTAAAAGAATACATACATGATATAGATAATGGTTAAGACGAAGTTTATAAATACCTTTATGGACATCCAGAACTGCATTTATGGTGCTGTTTAATGCTTGCCAAGATCCTGTCCCTTTTCTATCTGTAGAACATCTTAGTGCACATCTTCAAAGTGCTGATGTATTAGCACACGGTCAGTGACCAAACAAGGCAATATATTGAACAACCAGCAACTGGCAATGTAAGATGAGTCTTGCTTACAAATTAAGGACTCCATCTCCAAAAGAGTATTCAGTCTTATGCTCTCAGAAACTGGTCTTTCAAGAGACTAATCTATTTTTAAAAATGCCTATCCTGAGTTATATGAAAACTTGTTTAAGAAACATGTTTGTCTTGCATCTAGATGAAACACAAGACTTCTTGATTATGGTAGAAAGTCTGATATTTTCTGCTTAGGGGCTGCATGAAAATAGTAAAACTAAAATAATGCTATTCAATCTCCTACTAATTAAAGAAACCAGATGACCAAACATCCAGTGTGCAAAAAGGTTAACATTCCACTGAAAAATAAAATAAAATGGCATTCAAGAACTAATACGTGCCTTGTCAAAAAAGAGGTGATTGATCTGCTCTATGAAAAGAGGAAATAATCCTTTGACCCATAATGGTCTTCATCCATGGAAAATTGTATATAAACATCAGAGATAAGTAGTGGATTTGGGGAAAGAGAGATGTTACTTCAGTACTCATTTCCTTCTTTGAAAGTCTCTCAAGCTCAGCTATTTCAACCTCAGAAATTAAGAACCACTATCTATGGCCATCAGAGCTAACCCCATGACATGGCATAAAACATGCAGTATCGTATATCTAAGATTTTATAATATGTAGGATTAATGCTTAATTCTTAGTTGTTAAGAGGTAAATTTCCTAGTAATTGAGTACAAATGCCTGTTTGGAATGTTGACATTTGTATAGCGTTTCAGTTACTCAAAAACATTTCTTTCACTGTGATCTCCAGTTCTTTGACAACAAGAATTACATCATCTCTGGTAGGAAATACGAAAGAAAAAGGTATTTAACTTGTATCCTTATGATGAGGATAAAATGACAGGAGGAATAAATAATGACAAAAGAATATATTTATTCTCATGGGGTTTTTTTCCTCCATAATATCAGGAACAAAATTATCCTTCTGAAAACCAGCTTGTCCAGTTTTAAAACCGTTAGGTCATCACTCTCTACTAATCTACTGTTTTAAAAGGTGTGATGGAGGAAAAATATCACTATGATTGTCATTTGTTAAGAAAAAGAGAAGGATAGTGAAAAGTTGGGGGCTTAAGTTGCTTTGCTTTCAAGGATTTCTGGTGCCATTGGTATCAGATTCTTCCTTTATCCACACCAGTGATGATCACAGCAATATGTAGCACAAGTATTTCTTCTTATTCTCTCTGGTGAAAAGTAGTTGATAAACATAGGCATTTTTAAATTCTTCCACAAGAAAACCTTCTAATACAGCATGATTGTTTTTTCAAAAAGTATCTTCTAAAGATAGATACTAAGCTCAACCACAAAGAGAAAAAGAAAATATTTGTTGAATTCTACTCCCTTGTACTTGTGCATTAACAGTTTTAGTTAATTGATCATCTAGTCTTACAGTACCTCTGCTTAACATGAAACCTTATCCAATGTCTGTTACTTCAATAAAAGGACAATTAATGCTAAGGGAGTCAGAATCTTCTCACAGAATGGTAGGTGGTTAAATCCAAGGTACATAAAAAGGCTGCATGTATAGGATCTATACCTGCAGAAGCTGATTGTGATTGATGGAACAACTACATTCATCTCATGACGTTCAGCTTTCACTCCCATACAAAAAAATAGATTTCAGATTCAGGTGAGTTCTAACTCTGGTTCTATTATTTATTCATTGTATGATTTTTAGTAAATCACTTGACCATTTTGTTTCATTTATAAAGCATTCCACCTACCAGACAGATGTTAATGAGAGTTTGCTAGGGTCTGTAAAAAGTGCTTTGAACACTAAATAGTAGATTCAAGAAACTAAGTTTAGCAGATTGAACAACCCCATAGCTCAGTTTCAATGTCTCTGAGCATCTGTCTTCCTCCATAGAGTGTTTCACAGTTCAGTAATTTGGATGACAAATAGAACAGTGCTAACTAACAACATAAAAGTATGGGAAAATTTCTGACAGATGCAGAAGCTCCTTCTAGAATAAATGGATTTAAGAAATGTAAAGTATCTAACTCCTTACTAGAGTACTTCACATTGCTTATGCTGAATGTGAAAGAAACCTTGTGAAAAAAATAATGTGCTAGTACAAAATTAAGTTTAAGATGTAAAAGGAAAGGGATAATTTGACATTTTTATATTTGCTCATCAATGTTTGATTTTAGAAATTTAGTGCATAATGTTTAGAGCAGACTACATGACCACAGGCATGCATTCCACAGAAAGAGACAGATACCTATTCCCTCTCACACAAACACACAGACAGAATATTTCCTTGATAAGAAAACAAGCAGGTCTCAAAAGTATGAAAGCATCTCTGTATGAAATGTAAAAGCATATACATAGGAACACTCAGAAGTGAAAAAATAAAAATTATAAAGCAAATTTGTTTATAAACTCTCTGTTTAAAGAAGGTTAAAACAGCTGTTTTTCAGCTAATGTAACATTCTATAAATCAATAATTAATAAATAATATAATATCTTAAAATTAATAGCACAACAATGTTTCGCTTAGTTTTTATTTATTTATTTTCTTTCTTAATGAACTAGCAACTTGTCTACTTTCAGGATTTCACAGAGCATCCACAGTATGGTCTTTCCCCAGACATTAAGCTGTGTTTGAGTCTGCCCCCAGTCTGTTGTCTACAAAATCTTAGAATATATTTTCTATAAATTACCTCAACAGTACTTTCCAGTGGCTCTAAAATCAAAAGATTACATCACGTACATAGAACAAATCACTGTTCAAACCTTATTAAATATTTTACCACTTTTACCTCTTAAAGAATCTTTATCCTTTCTCTCATAGTTTAAGCTCCCTCCTTACATTTTTTTCTCTAAAATTTGAACAATAATTCTGAGGGAGATATTCCAACCTACACTCAAGCTTAACTCCTTGTTCTTCTTTCTCATGTGTCAAAGGTCCGATATACAAAATAGATATGACAAAACTATATATGACATACTACCTACACTTGCAATATTTTTAAAATTATCTGTAATCTCATTCTTCTATATTACTTCTCATTATCTCTATTTTTTACAGAAACAATACATTCATTTCCCAGATTAAACAACTCCTTTTTTTTCTCTCTTGGTGGGATAACATTATTAACTAACAGATTAACAATTATCAGGACAAAAGTGAAACATCAGAAATAAGCCTATCACATGAATCTGCCAGACACTATTCTTCCCAACAAAGTTTATACTATGTCTAACATGGACTTTTGAGTAATAATAGTCACATCAGTATTTACATGCATTTGCACACTGTACAACTATAAATTTTAACAATATTGAGCCGAAGTCCAGTATTTTAAATCCTGAATCTTAGTTTAGTCGCTAGTAATAAAGTGAACTTACAATTGGTATATCCTGAATCACGGCTTGGTAAGCTGGAGTTAGAAATTCAAGCTCTGCTTCAGCATGGTCAGTATTAACTACACATTCAATCTCATAGACACGAACATCGCAGGAAGACTTCAGAAGAATCTGACAGCGGTAGCAACCAGCACACTGAGGAATGAATTTTATAGGAAGCTCAACTGCATCACTTTTACCTAAAAACAAACCCAAAAAATTGTAGAGCTGTAAAGCTTTTCAGAAACATTGGATTCACTAAAAGAATCTGCAGAGAGTTCCAATAAACTGTAGGAAAGTGTCCACAACAGTACATGCAACAATTTAAAACAATCAATAAAATTTTAATAGTTATCATATAAGCATAGCCGACTTTTGAGGAATCAGAGACAATGCAGTAGTGGCCTCGACAGTGACTAGAATTTCGGGTTTGGTACTTCTCATGAGAGCTACCCATTATATTTTTCCTATAACTGATTTTGGATTGAAAGTCTGAGTTTCCAAAAATGCCAGGGATGTCCAAGGTGGAACAGAATCATGAACAGTTCAATTTTCCCAATCAACAGCCTGTAGGAAAAACTCCCTACAACAGTCTTTAGAGTAAGGAAGAAGTAGTATAAATGCTGTGCACCTTTGGACACAGTTGTGCACAACAACTTTTCTAGAAAGATTTCCTCCTCTGCTCTTGCTTACAGAAAAGATCAGACTCTCACAGTATTTTAAGCCTCTCAGTAGACCTTGGGGGGCACTCTTCAGAGGAGAAGGGCAAGTACAGGAGGAGCTCCAGTGACTGGCCAAAGAAAGAGTTCTCCAGTTTGATACTCCCAAGAATCTCTAAGAGACCTGAAAAACTATGTGAAGGCTGCAGCTGTAAAAACTTTATTGAAGTTTTATACGTAAAAAAAGACAAAGAGAAGAAGATAAAGAGAAAGGTCAGAGACAATGTATGGACACAACAGAACCTTACAGATAAAACTCAAAAAAAATTGCTTCTCTCTGGGGCAGGAACATCTGAGAAATTCTGGAATTTCCCTTATTCTTCCCACTTTGGCATATTTTTTCATGATGTGTATGACAACTGAACCAAAATTATTCTAATATCTTCAATGACAACTACTGAATTTTGAAAGTGCAATCAATCTTCATTTGCAATGGTACTCATTCTATTTCACAAAGTAGTGCTCCTCATTTATTCATTTCTCACCTCTCTGCAAGTGAACGGCAAGTTGAAGTTTTCTTGTCGCCTTATGTTATCACTACTTCAGCTTTTTCACAAAAATAGTTCAAGTTACAAAGACAAATCATACAGCATGACATTATTAATCTTTCAACATTACTGGCCTATCAAAAAGATTACAAAATGCACCTCAGGTTTAACCCTCTCTGAAATAAATTAGTTTGTTCTCTTTTAAAGACAAGATTAATGGTCTGGTAATTTTTGAATTATTACATTTTTTTCTGTTTTGTCATTAAGTTATTATCCCCATTGGCTATCTTCCACAAAAGTGACATGATTTTATCAGTTATGCAAGGAACAAAAATAATCTTTCCATTCTTCCATTCATTAGAACAATCCCTAATTCTCTCTGTCTACAAAAATTATTTTAGGATGTTGAAATAAAATAATTACTTAAAATTTAAAGTGCACATTTTAAACTCTTGTATTTTTACACAAAGGATGCTTATAACATGTATTTGAAGAAAGATAATACAGAGTATGGGAAACTCCAAAATATTTCTTCATGCCTTTTTCTTTCTTGCAATAAATGGAAATTGTACTTACTAACAATTAGGATTATTTTTCAATGAGTTGGACCTATTTGTTAAATGGACTCTTAGAAACAGAGATGCCTCCTATAGAAAAATATAAAGATAAAAACAAGAAGACTTTTTCTATCCATCCCATTCCATATTTGCAATATTTCATTTGCATTACTTTTGTCAGAATATTTGCTTCTTATGCATTAAAAAATATATTGAAAAATAGGTCATTTGAATGGTTACTTCAAATGTTATGATCAATTACAATCAATGAAAAGGAAAGCAAGTCAATTGGCAATATTTAGTTGACATTCTCAGTATTGTATCCAATAGCACATGGTTTCTGAAGTGAGATGGGATCTCTAAATCAGGATGATTACACACATCACTTCCCTGTGAATAATAGGTGAATGCTGGTGGGTTTTTTTCCTGTAAAATGTTTTTTTCATGCTAGTTTTAAATACCATAAAGTAAACTCTGCTTAAAAGTTTCTCAACTTAGCATGTTTCCCTTTTTTCTCAGTCTCATAAAACATTCAACAAGAACTGGGCTAGGACTTGATACAAAGATTTATTTAAGGTAATGCATCAGGTCACAGAATCACAGAATCACAGAATCACCAGGTTGGAAGAGACCCACTGGATCATCGAGTCCAACCATTCCCACCAAACACTAAACCATGTCCCTCAGGATCTCGTCTACTCGTGCCTTAAACACCCCCAGGGAAGGCAAATCAACCACCTCCCTGGGCAGCATATTCCAATGCCTAATGACCCTTTCCGTAAAAAACTTCCTCCTAATCAAAACTGGCCTAACAATTTCTGAGATAAACTGGATAAACAGTAAGCAATGGGAATCATTTTTGTCGTTTCTTTGTAAAAGGAAGCAAAGCCTGCATCCATGGAAATGAATGAGACTGCAAGCATTTCTCTGATAGTGAAAAGTCAGGTAGAACAATACAGGGTTTTGGTACAGTTCCCTTTCCTAGACAGGATATTTATTGTTGGATGGGGAGAGATTGCATAAGAAATAGGAAAAGAGTTTTATTTATAGATTAGTGTTAATCAAATACCTAAGTGAAACATTTACTTGTTCCTGAATTTGAATATTTTAATTTGGTTTAGTTATGAGACAGTTGTCAAAACAGGGGTATTCACTAAAGCAAAACTTTTGGTGTTTAGCTTTTGAAGAACATGCTATTCAATTACAGTACGTAATTGTTGGTCATGTTCTCTAGCAACTGCCTGGCATCACGTGCCATTAACTTATTGCAAAAGCCAATCTGATCAACATCTGGAATTATAAAGCTCCATACCTTCTGATATGAAAAAAATCTTACAACTCATAATTTAAATTTGCCAGACCTGAATTCAGAGTTTATGCCCTAACTGTACTAGCCAACATACAGTACCTTCCAAAATCACAACAGAGTTAAAAATATCCCTAAAACATATGCTGAAAATTTACAAATATCAAAAATTTCAATTTGTTCTTCATGACTGGAAGTAGTGACTGAGAAAAGGTTTTTACAAAATAAGCAAGGAAAATTTCCTACAGAGAAGAGAGCTCAGAACTGATAAAAAGAGTGCATTGGATGCATAAAGAAGTATTACATGAAAAGAAGAAACTGTTATCAAGAAAGTAGAAAATTTCTATTAGTTCTTGATAATTTGGTAGAAAAACATTGTGCATCCATTCACTTGGGAGATAAAAAAAAAAAAGAAAAAAGCATCTCTTTTCAGACATTCTTTGCAAATAAAACAGCAGGCAGCCAGCATTGCTAAATTCTATAGTAAGAGGCAACAGAACTCCAATATTAGCTTTAGATATTGAATCAAAGTCAAGTAAGTTGGAACAGTTTTTCATTGAAAATTTACTGTGGATTTTTCTTTCTTCCAGAAAAAAATAGTCTTATTTTCCTGCCTAGGTTTTTTAATGTCTACCTGTCCAAGCTAGGAAAGAAAGTAAACCATATGTCATGACAAGGTGTATGTTTGCAATCTAGGTGTATGTTTGCATTAGAAAAGCTCAACAGTGTACATACTTATAAAATGCTTCTAAAATACAGGACGTATTTGCTTAGGTGCATATCCATTTGAAAAGTACAGCTTTACCATTATTTTAAAGAACTGCACTAATTAAAATATATTATTGTTGATGTGATACATATATATATATTTATTATTACATGGCAACACGAGTGGTCATTTGGTTATTATTACTACATATAATACAAAGTAGTAATATGCTCATACTGACATGCTGCTTTATTGCTTCTGCATATTAATTGCTATCAGTCTTTTACTCCTATATAATTTCTTTCCTTTAAAATAGTCCAAGGGTATCACCATTAGGTTTCTGCTAATAGCACTACTATTGTTATAGTGAAGTCCTTTCAAGGGAGAAAATTGCAAACAAAAAAATAAAAAAGCTGAAAAAGAAAAGCAAACACAAAGGAAACCCTTCTTATAAAGTACTTGCATGCCACCTGCATACATGAAGTGTCACATGCAAATATGAGAGGCTCAATACGTCAGGAATTTCTACAAATTTCTTTCTCCATTAATCAATGTCATAACCAGTGTCGTGCTACAATATGTAAAGGCACAGCCTGTTCCAGAAAATTCCATTTTTACTAACTTTTATATCCACTGCAGTGCTTTAGTTATAGACATTGGTAGCAATGAATCTTGTGTTATTTAGGCAATTGCTTAAATTTCCCTGTAGAATGTTTGCCTCTCTATAACAAAAAGAATCCTACATATGCTTGAACTTCATTTCCCAGTTTCTTTACATACTAAAATTATGGTCCTTAAAACTTTGGTGCAAATAATTTATGTGTATTCAGAAATCTGGGTGAATTTTGTTCTCTTTTCCCTAAAAATCAACTGATTTTTACTTTGCTTTAATTTTTTTCAGTCTTCATTTCTTTCAACTGATTTCTAGAAAGGTATAGTTCCATTAAATTTTGTGCAGTTTTAGCAGTTAAACACATTATTCTTCTTACCCTGCTTGTGTAGGTTTTATTTCACTTTTACTACCAAAAGACATATCATTGGGCATTTATCTTAACAACTAAATTTCACCAAATAATTCTTAAGTGAAGCCCTAGCCTGACAATTGAAACATAATCATGTATCTTAGGAAAGCTCCCACTTTTTTTATGTGACTAAGTGGTGTTTCTACCAGTTCATTTTTGTTTTTCTTGAGTTCATGCCAGTATTTATAAGCCTCATGCTTACAATATTTACAAGATAACCATATTTTTTTTTATCCCAAATCTCTATGTTGTGTAGAAAGTGCTAAGATTTCTGCATAGAGCCCTTTACAGTCAGACATATTCTCGCTTTTTAAGTACTTACAGGTAACCTGAACAGGACCTCCTTCCCTCAGAGATCACTTACAATCGAGCTGTTCAGTCTTTCAAGACCTTTAAATAATGACTATAGCACTTCCCTGAACTTTTCCTTATCTGTAACCTCCCTTCTGAAGTATAGAAAACAGAGATGGATGTGATTTTTCCAGTAATACCCTCATAAAATAAAAACAGGACTTCTAAATATATACACCATATTTTTAGAGTTATGCATTCAAGGATGCTTGTTTTTCACAATTTAAAAAAAAATCCTTCATGAAAAGTGAGAGCTAAGTCAGAAAAACAGACTGAGAAATAAGGCTGAAAGCTTTAGTTCACACTGTGAACTAAAGATAAGTGCTTTGACACTTTGTAGATTTCTCAAACGTTTTCAGACATCACTTTGCAAACCAAAGCTCTTCCTCCCCTTTCAACCTATATTATTTCATCTTAGATACATAACCTTGTTTAGCATAAAAAAACGTTCAAAAAGACTCAACTGTGGAGTAACTAACTGTTTAGTTTAAATGTATTTAAAGCTGATCTTTCATTAACTGCTGAAAGGACAAATAGGATCGATTTCTGCTTTGTTTCTCACAGTTTCATCCAAAAATCCATAGCCATTTCCTTCTTTTCCCACTATAATCAATGTCGTGCTGCTAGACAGGAGCAACAAACGTGCAGCATGTATATATACTGCTTATAAACTAGTAAACAAAGATAGTATGACTACTCTGACTTGTCAAACACGCTCCTTACTTGCAGGAAGAGCATGTTCTTTTATACAGATACAGTTCTATAAAATAAGACTGCATGGCAGGAAATCTGTAGACAAAACTGTAAAAAATAATAATTTTAAGTATTATAAACATACATGCATACACGTTATAAAATCAGTGATGCTAGCAAATAAATTAAAAAGTTATAAACCATTTATCTTTACAAAATAACAGCTAAATGTACTAAACTTTAAGTTATTGTTTTATCGTAAAGGTGCATAGAATATGCAAAGGCAGGTAGATGCTTATCAAGTTATAATTCTGAGTTACAAGGTCTCTTTATTCAAACTTTCCTGTGTTTTCACCTTTGGAAGTGACAAAGGAGTGACACTGGCACAGCACAGCATTTTTCCAGTCACAGCACAGGACCAAGTCAAAATATGCACATGACAATAAATAAAATAAAATTAATAAAATAAATACAATAAAATAAGGTCCATGTCTTCTTCACAGATCCAGTAATGATGGGAAATGGGCACTTCCATCCCCAGATCTGTTACTGGCTTTAGAGAAGCAATATCTTCTAAGCCTCACAAAAGCAGTGGTCTCAAGACTGCACCAAAGACAAAGATAAGACTTCACACTGATAATTTGCCAATCAAAAATCAGAGCCCACTGCTGAAAATCTAAATCATACATAAGCACCCTGACCCCTTAAGGCTAAGCTTGACATTTTGCTTTCTAGCCATACGATGTTCTTCTATGCAGACTCCACGTTTCACTGAACCTTTTGAATTTCAATTCTGACGAGAACGAGGTAAAGGATATCTGGTGTGTTTTGTGAATCTACATCCTCCTTCACCACAGCAATAAGCCTATTCACACACCAGCATGAGAGAGGTCTTCCAAAAGCTTTTCATAATAAAAAAAGTCCTGTAGCAAATACAACTATTCTCCACTGAATTAATTATTGCAGGTATTAAATACAAAAGAAACACATCCAATCTAATATTTAAATCCTCACTTTTGCAGGACCAAGAAACTTACTACTATAACACATATAGTAGAAATACCTATTCAAGGGATACAGCAGGAATGAAAACTATTAAGATAAAGACCTATATCATTTTTCAGAGCTGCATTTTGAAACATAATCATATTTTAAATAAATCCTTTGTATGAAGGTTGAGTAAATGCTATCACTTACACTTTTAAATCCCATTTGTGCCTCACAATCCTAGATGATTAAGACCACTAAATGTAATTCAATTTTTATTACCATACTGTAAGTCAAACCATAGAGCTCAACTCTGAATGTTAACATTATAAAGAGCTAGAATAAAATCACAAAATTTAAAGAGTAAAAGATAACAATATTTTTCATTATTGGACACTGACTATGCAATTTTGCATTAAAAGTTCAAGGATTTATTCAGGAAAAAAACCCCTAAGATGTAGGAAAGTTTATACAGCATGTGGACCATGAAATACTATGAAGAAATAGCAGAATATCAGATAAAAATTTATTGAAGAATAGATTTAAAGCCTCAGGAAATTGCTCTGGGAAAATAAATTAATAAAGAAAGACAAAAACAATACTGTGCTGATTAAAAGTAATGTTGAACAAGTATATGAGATGACATTCAAAAGTCAAAGAAAGGAGAAAAGTTTGACCGCAGAACATGAAAAAATATTAATGCAAATTTTAAATCGTAGTATATAATTATGAAGAAAACATATAATGATCAGAAAATACTAGTAACGTGAAAGCATCCATCTCTAGATGATACAGTATAGGTGAATGTTTTTAATTAGTTATCTGATAGGGTCACATAAAATACAAACGGAAAACATTGAAATGTATTTTTTCTCTCTAGGAATAAGGCACGCCAAAATGATTTAAAATATAATTCTTGATTGTTAGTTGTTCTGCACTTTATTTATTGGAACGCATGGCAATGAAAACATCACATATTCCTAACTACTAGACTATAATTTAGTCTACACAAGAAAACTACTGATTTCAGATCAATATTATAGACTCATTTATAATGAATAATATTTTCTTAAATAAAAACAGAATCAGAAATGATATATTGCTATTTCCACATTTAGACTAGCCCATACTCTTAGAAATAGAAAACAAAAAAGGATTACAGGGAAAAAATACAGATCAAGAATACCTTAAAACATTTGGTTACATATTCTGTTCTATAACAATGGGGCTTCCTATAGTATGATAGCCACTTAATGAAGCCCGCTCATGATGTTGCTGAAAAGTTTATTACAACCCTTTCTTAATTTTCTCTGATTTCATGAGAAGCTGAAGCTTTCGTAGGAAAGAAAAATTAGCAGAACAGAAACAACAGGTTTGATAAGAATGAATTACAGAAGCATATATAGCTGCATGGTAATAAGTAAAACTTTTGCCCTGAGTTGTAGGGCTGCATCAAAAGAAGTGTTGCCAGAAGTTCAAGGGGGGTGATTCTCTTCTCCACTCTTGTGAGACCTCACCTGCAGTACTGCACTCAACTCAGGGGTGCCCTACCTAACAGTCATGGAACTACATGAGAAGGTCTAGAGAAGGCCCACAAAGATAGGATGCTGGAGCACCTCCCATATGAGGACAGGTTGAGAAAGTTGGGATTGTTAAGCCTAGAGAAGAGAAAGCTCCAGTGAAACCTTGTAAGCATCCTTCAAGAACCTAAAGGGGGCTGACAGGAAAGATGAGGAAGGAATATCTTTATCAAAGTGTGTAGTTATAGGGTAAGGGATAACAGTTTCAAGCTGAAAGAGGGTAGATTAGTATTAGATTCGGAAGAAATTCTTTACTGTGGAAGTGGGGAGACACCAGAACAGGTTGTCTGGAGAAGTTGTGGTAGCCCCTCTGCAGAACTAGTCAAGGTCAATTTGGATGAGGCTTTGAACAACCTGATCTAATGGGAGGTATACCTCTCCATGGCAGCAGAGTTGTAACTAGGCCTTTAAGGTCTCTTTCAAACCAAATCGTTATGTGGTCTATGATTCTGTAGTCTATTACTGACAGTCTTATGGCCCTTTTGTTTTGTACTGCCTGTCATTCCTATCATTTCTAGTTTCACTCATCAACACAACCATTTCTCCATTAACTTCAAAGTCACGTGTTCCTTTTTATTATTAACCACAAAAGGAATGAATCCCTGACTAATAAGGGATTACAGTAACGGGTAGGAGAAACATTCAATGTTTCTAATTTACCTGTTGATCTCATCAGCTATTTCAGCATGAAGAGCTCATGCTTAGATAACTTTGTGTCGCTATTGGTCCTTTTCACTAACAACTGTTTTCCAAAACCAGCCTCTTGCTTGATTTTGTGTGTAGATTCTGTTCCACTTATACTACTACATGTTTATCTGCACTAAAATACATAGTTTATATCTCTGTAGCCATTTTAACCAACTCTTCTTTCACAAAATCTGGCATATTGTTAACTCAACAAAAGTATGAATATGATGAATATGATGAAAAGTAGTTAGCATTGTCCAACAAGTACTAGTCTCTGAGGCATATTCTGATGATTCTCCAGTAATAAATTAACAAATTTCCTACAGTTTTTCAATCTGACCAATGTAGTACTTCAGTTTGATATAACTATATGGTTTGGGTTTTGATTAAGCTGTCAAACTGGAAGTAAGATAAACATATTGTATTCTTTTTATCTACTAGATCTGTAATACTCCCCCAAAAAAGTAATAAGGTTATTTAACAAGATCTCTTTTACAAGAAAATGTGTTGAGCAGCATTGATTTTTACCTGCTCATTCCTTCTTGGCAGAGCTCATAAAATATAGGTTGGACATTTTCCCTCCTACTGCAGTCTAAGAAATTTTGACTCAAGGATTGATTTTAGTTAGCTTGCTTCCACCTTTGTTTTTCTTCATAAATCCAAGCACTCTGCTATTTCTTCAGAGAAGCAGCTGCTCTCATCCTAAGGAAAATTACTGCTACAGCTAAAATACTACCTCTTCTTCAGACAATGAAGCTGAAATTTTCAGGCAAGACCAATGTTTTGCCCTCAGCTACAGGAACACAACCTTGGGACTTCTATCACAATATTAGATTTTCTACGAGCCTAATTTCTGTAAATATTACTGTACTTCCTCATTAGCACAAAAATACAATGAATCAGCAAGTGCTGTCTTTGTACTGAACACATCTTTAACTGGTTTTGTGCTATCAGCTGGTTATCTCAGTTTCTATTTTTAGCTGTTCTTTAGCTCACCGCTTCTCTGAATTCACTACAAAAACCCCATATAGTTTTCTCCATCATCTTGACATTTCTACTCCCTCATGTAACTATTTGAGTGTCCTAGAAAGAAAAAACAATTATCAAAAAGATTATGTTCACTGCAGTATGATTTATTTATTATTTATTTTATTAGCTTCTGACTCTCCATCGCTTAATTCCCTATTTCAGATAACTCTATAATTCTTTGTGATGGATAAAGAAGCAGCATGAACTAACAGTAAAATAACCTCTTCCTTACTGTAATGTAGTAACTTCACTACATTTTAACAATTAATATCCTAAAATTTTCAGATATGTTCATTCTCATTTCAATTTTGAAAAGTATCTAAGCAAAAGTGACCGGCCATCAGGTTAGTTAACAACCTTTGTTCTAATATGAAGGAAGTCATCTTATGTCCTAATCAGATCTCTGTGTGTAGATTTTATTCTCCCAGCTGGTATTCCCCTCTTCTTCACCGCAATCCAAAGAAGCCCCTACACCACTAAACAAAGCCTTTATGATTTTTTTAGTTTCACCTCTGCATTAACTATTACAAAAGTAGCCAATCATTTTTTAACTGTTAAAAAAAAAGGATTTTAACTAGGATTTAAATATCCCATCATTCAAGAAATGTTTCAGTTTTCAACCCGTGCTACGTTTATTTTATAACTTCTATGGACTGATATAGTCACTCATCAGGCTAGTTTTGCTTCAAATAATTCAATAACCACTGTAATTTTCCTAAAAACATACCTAGTGACACCCTAAAACATTTTGCAGCACATACCACAGAATCACAGAATAGTAGGGGTTGGAAGGGACCTCTGGAGATGATTTAATCCAATCCACTGCTAAAGTAGGTTTACCCAGAGCACATGGCATAGGAACATGTCCAGGTAGGTTTGAATATCTCCAGAGAAGGAGATTTCACAAGCTCTCCACGCAGCCTGTTCCAGTGCTATGTCACCTCACAGTAAACATGTTTTTTCTTATGCTGAGGTGGAGCTTCCTGTGTTCCAGTTTGTCTGTGTTGCCCTTTGTCCTGTCACTGACCACTGCTGAGTAGAGTCTATTCCCATCTTTTTGATACCTACCCCTTAGATATTTGTAAGCATTTATAAGGTCCCCTCTCAGTCTTCTCTTTTCTAGGCTAAACAGACTGAGCTCACTGAGCTGCTCCTCAAAACAGAGATGCTCCAGTCCCTTGATCATCTTTGTGGCCCTCCACTGGACTCCCTCCAGTAGCTCCTTGTCTTCCTTGAACTGGGGAGCCCGGAACTGAACACAATACTATAGATGGGGCCTCACTAAGGCAGAGTAAAGGGGGAGGATGACCTCCCTCAGCATGCTTGCTATACTCTTCTTGATGCATTCCAGGATACCATGGGACATCTTAGCCACAAGGACACATTGCTGACTCATCATCAACTTCTCATTTACCACAACTTCCAGGTCCTTCTTCACAGAGTTGCATTCCAGCTGGTCGACCCCTAACTTGTATCAGTGCAGGCAATTATTCCTCCTGAGGTATAGAACCTTACCCTTACCTTTGCTGAACTTCATTAGGTTCCTCCCCGCCCAACTTCCCACCCTGTCCAGGTCTCACTGAATGCTGCACAGTTGTCCGGTGCATCAGCCTCTCCTCCCAGTTTTGTATCACTAGCAAACTTGCTGAGGATACACTCTGTTCCCTCATACAGGTCATTAATTAATATGTCGAACAAGACTGGAACCCATACTGACCCCAGGGGAACACTGCTGAGCACAGGCTTCCAACTAACTAGACTCTGCATGGCCAACTGCAACACTCTGAGCTCCGACTTCCATCCAGTTCTCAAGCAATCTCACTGTCCACTCATCTAATCCATAATTCCTGAGCTTAATTATGAGGAGATGTGTCAAAAGCCTTGCTAAAGTCGAGGTAGACAACATGCACCACTTTACCCTTATCTAATCAGCCAGTCATGAGATCATACAAGGCTAACAGATTGGTCAACCAGGATTTTCCCTTGGTGAATTCGTGTTTAGCAGATACTGTAATCTAGAGTAGAACGAATCTGTAACAAGAGATTTTTCAGAAAAACATCAAGAAATTTCTTATTCTTATTCCGGAAAAGAAACAAAACTCATACATGATACACCAAGTAAGAAAATAAACACACACTAAAGCACAGCTCTTCATTGATGAGGAACAGGGAGAAAACACCATTACATTACTTGATACCTCCCCTCTGACTGACTGAGAAGAGATAATCAAAAAAATATATGTGAGTTTTGTTGCACAGTTTGAGTACAGATGAGTGCTGGATGAGAAGTGGAAGTGAGAAATGAGTACAAAGTCAGGACCTATCAGATAAACCAACAAAATGAATTTCTCTTCTAGAACAAGTCTCTTGTGGTTGTGTGCCTTTGAGTATGCCAAGGGCAAGTGGAAACACTGGTTTGAGGTAATAAGATAGAATTTGGGTAGTGATGATGAAGAAAATGTTGAGGATTTGATCAATAGTAAAATTGCGAGAAACATATTTTTCCATTTTGGAAAACCTTAAAAATACAGACTATCTTGGTGAAAAAAAACCAACTTCATCATATCTTAACACGATTACCTGTTTTCTGAGATGAAAGGTCTTTTGTTGATGGAACATTGAAATTAACTCTGCTTGATGCCAATACTGGAATAGAAAACTTCTTGGGAACCTCAAAGAATTCTTGCATGCTCACTTCTACACTGTAATCCACATACTTCATCCCTGGGGGGAATTTATGAGGTTTCAGAAGTGCATGTCTCTGGAAGTGAAGGAAAAATATATACATATGCACAATCATAATAATATTAGGTTAAAAAAAGTTAAATTATACAGGTTTAAGGGGGTAATTCTAAAATTGAATTGGTTAATTAGGCAAGTTATATAGAAATTGTTGAGATCCTTCTACATTAAAGCTGTCTTGTACAATCACACAACTGAAACAGTCATTTAAGAAAAATGCATTTTGAGATTTATGGTAAAACCAACTCCTACCCAGGAAAGTCTTCAAGCTTTTATAGGTATTAAGGGAAAAAGGAAGGGGGAAAAAAAAGGAAAAAAACCCATATTTTGTGATAGATAATTAAATCATTAGCTGAGCTAACTTGGACACTTTAATGCTGACAATGTATTTTTAGAAATCAAAAAAAATAGAATTAATTTTAGGCACAAATAAGCTCCTCCTCTTGGTAAAAAGCATTGCTAATCAATAGCATGAAATATATTATTAAAGGATTCACAAAGTACATAAAGGCAAACTCATCATAATAGGCATTTAAAGCACTTAATGAACTATATTTGACTCCTGTAAGATAGTATTACAGTAATAATGCAATGATTTAATACACTACTTGCTCAAAATTTCCATTATCAATCCAATAACACAGTATAATTGCAATGCTCAAGATCGTAGGCCAAGCAAATTTAAAAACTGAAACTAGACTGATCATTTTATATACAAGTCTTTGAATTAATGACTACAGGGAATTATGTTGCAGTAAATCTAGCAAGGAGATAAATACAGAAATATTCACTTTGTGGTAGGAAAACTGCCTTATTTTCAAAGTCTAATATTTTAAAATAATGCCAGGACAACAAGTATCACAGTACATTTTGCAATAGGACAAGTAATGGAAATGCATGGTATGAATTCAAAAAAGGCAGTATAAAAGAAAAGTTGATTATTCTTAAGGACTGCTATTAACGGTAATACAGTCATTTTACTGCTTAGATCAGCTGCCTTGGGGTTCTGCTTTGGGTTGGTGGTTCATCTTTTTTTATTGCTGCTTTAACAAAAATCTCACGTTCTCCTGCGAGTTTTAGAAAACAGACCTACACTCTGCTATACCTTTGCTTTTGCCATTAATCTATCTATTCAAAGTGTCAATATGGTGCTAAACACAAAATATGAATTTAATTTGGGAACCTGTTAAACTTCAGTTGCTAACATAGGTTTTTTGACACAATAAATATAGTAAAATATTACTGTTCAAGATTCTTATTCTGTGAAGAACAAATGGAGAGATGTACATGGCTGAAAAAATACTTATCAACATGAAATGTTAACACAGTTCTTGTTTTACTTTATTTGTACAACTTGTGTGGTGCAAATGTAATTTACAGAAGAGGTAAGAAGAACTGGTATGTGAGGTAAAGACTTGAAATCATGATTTGTGAATTGTCAGCATGCGAGACTGGAAGTCTACTGGTAGTTCTCTGTCTCACACAGTCACATACACAAAATAACTAAATAAACTAATCAATAGTTGCTAACAACTAATAGCAAGTTCCACTTCTCTCTAATAGGATTGATATTACGTAAGACTTTGCAAAGGGAAAAATATATTTCTCACTTGTAATGGGAAGTATTAATTAAAAGAATTACCTATATTTCCCAGTTTAAATTTGACTTTTTTTCTTCTGCATATTCAAAATTTTATCTACGCCTTCCAGCACTGAAGTATAAATCCATCATGATTAAAAAGTTTTAGGAAGTATTAATTGACAAAATGATTGAAAGATTACCTTTGGTGAAGAACTGAATACATTTAAATTGAAATTATCTTGAAGAGATATCATATGATTTTTAAAATCACTGAAGTACTTTATTGAAAGATCTTGTTCATGCTATCACATTTTTAAAGATGCGTTAGGAAAAAGGCAGCTGGTTAGTATTAGATACTGTACGAACATTTCAAGCAATTCCTGGTACATTGTCAAAGAGTAAAGGATGAAAATATTTTTAATGACAGACCAAGATCTTTCTGAAAGGGAAAAAAAGAAAATCCTGCAAACACAGACAAGACTAATCCATGTTTCTTCAAAGGGTAACATTTTCAAGAAAGGAAAAAATGTCCAATACAATTCACATAAGTGTTGCAGCTACCCTCCTTTTAAGTATTTTTCAGAGCAGTGAGAGTTAATGGAATTTAGTATCTTTTTAACTCTCATTATCAATGGTACATCTAAGGCTACTGTGCTACAATAAGACAGATTTCAACACATACTTCATCAATATAATGGTTCATGGAACTCCAAGTGTGGAAGTGTTATTACCAGTTAAGAACAGTATTTGCATTCAGTTTGTAGGATTAATTTCTTTTTTAGAACAATTTTTTAAGAAAAGGATTGGAGGGTATATAAAGCATCAGAACTAAATTTGATATTTTTCAAAGAATGATAATATTTCCAAGGTATTTTCTTAGAATTACCACCTGCACTTTCTATGTGTAAAGGGTGACAGATTCTGCTTTGGAGTTCTGAGGTACATAGCCCATTTCCAGGAATTAACTTCTAAAACAATTCCTCGTGAATAAATGAAATTTATTATCTCAGTCTCTCAGAATCCCTGTGATCAATCATGTTTGCCATCTCCCTTAAGCCCATATCAAAAGATAACTGATGTAATATTAAAGACATTGGCCCCACTTATAAGCCTGATAAATTGAAATCTGATCACAGATATTTTTCTGAAAAGTTCATTCCCACTCAAATATATCCAACATAACTTTTTAATTACAGTATCTTCTCTCTTCAAGGACATCATTATTCTTTCTTGAAAAGAAAAATCCCACCTGTATTTAAAAAAATCAAACTGTTCAAACTGAGTTTACAACTTTTCCATGATCACATGAAGATCACAAAATCCTTCTTGAATCCTGGGGAACTATGAAGAGCGCATACAGAGATCTGGTGACCACATGTGGATGAGCCATGAATAGAAAGGGAAGCAAAATAAAGTCTAAGTAAATGTTTCTTCCAGATTAAAACTACGAGGACACAGAGGGAAGTGCAAGTTTTAGGTTTATCTTCCTTCTCTATGATAATATCTATTTATACTAGGAGACTAATGGTAGATTTGATGATGAAGAAAGAGCCCTGAATCAAGAAACTAGGTGTAACTTGTACCTCAATAGGTAGACAGTACTGGGACTGGTGCTGTTTAATATTTTCATCAATGATATAGACGGCAAGATTGAGTGCACCCTCAGCAAGTCTGCAGGTGACACCAAGCTTAGTGGTGCAGTTGCCACACCAAGAATGAGGTGTCATCCAGAGGGACCTGGACAGGCTGGAGAAGTGGGTCTGTGCAAACCTCATGAGGTTCAACGGGGCAAAGTGCAAAATCCTGCACCTGGTCTGGGGCAATCTGTGGTCTCAATCCAAGATGTGGGATGATGTGACTGAGAGCAGCCCTATCGAGAAGGATTTCAGGGTGCTGATTGATGAGGAGCTCAACATGACCTGGCAATACATGCTCACAGCCCAGAAGGCCAAACGTATCACTGGCTGCATCAAAAGAAGCATGGCCAGCAGGTTGAGGGAGGTGATTCTTCCCCTCTATTCCTCTCTTGTGAGACTTCATCTGGAGTATTGTGTCCAGTTCTAGAACCACAAGAAGAAGATGGAACTGTTGGAATGGATCCAGAGAAGGGCTACAGAGATGATCCAATTGCTGGAGCACCTCCCATATGAGGACAGACTGAGAGAGCTGGAGTTGTTGAGCCTGGAGAAGAAAAGTCTTCAAGGAGACCTTATAGCAACCTTCTAGCAGCTAAAGGGGCTAAAAGAAAGCTGGGGAGGGACTTTTCCTAAAGGCATTTAGTGATAGGACTAGGGGCACTGGGCATGTTTCTTACAGCAAAGAAAATAAGCAGTTAAACCAGTACAAAACTAGCTTGCACTTTCAACCATATGTATAGATGGATCAAGTCAAATCAGACAGCACAAGTTACTACTTTAACTCTATAAATATAGCTTGCCTTTGTTACTATTTTGTATATGAGCTAAGTAAACATGAGTAAAATGTACAGTTTAATAAGGGTGGAAAGCATGCAATTATTGTGTTATATATTCTTCAGTTTTGCAGGCAAGAAAATGGACTACATTGTAATAATGTAAGGGGATTTTAGCTTTTGTCCATTCATTGTATGAAACAATTATACCTGCAGAAAGCAAGTACAAAGGTGGAATAGAAATCAAAAAGAGAGTAGCACATTTCCAGAGATAACAGATCTATCACTAACCTACAACGTATGTTCCAAAGGATTTTACAAGCCTTGGCAATTCATCAAAGCACAGTAGCTGTGGGTGAGATCTATTTTTTACTTCTCAGGGGAAGCAATTTAGACAATGAACCTAAAACCATACTTCAGCTCCACATTTAATAGCAGAATACCAGCATCCCTCAAAAAAAGTTTTTTTCAATTATCACCACCAGAATCTCTATCCTGGCAGTTGTATACAGACAGTAAGTAAGAATTTATGGCAGAAAGCTATTAGAAACACTGCTCAGAACTTAATCTGCATATTGCTTGACCATAGTTTTCATGTGTTAAGTCAGTATGTTGCAGAACATCTCCATTTTATTTCTCATAAGCAATTTTAAGACTTTCTGCACATGCAGCAAAATACTTCTTTCTGCATATTAGTTTCACTTCTCACATGACAATTTATGCAATATTAGCATCAACAATATGTATTTTATAACTAATCTAATGGTCCTTCATTATTCTATGATACAAATAATTTTAGAAGTCATATTAGATCTTAGCATATCTAGTGGTATAGTCTTCCTATTGTGCTCTCTCTTTATTACATCTACACCTTAAAAGCAGTCAATTCTTTCATCAATTATTCATTAAATGACTGTGATATTAACGGACTTCAGTTATGAGAAGTTTATAAAATGTTACGACAGCAGTGGATAAGCTACAATCCAAAAGGAAACTATTTGTGTCTAGGTTACCTGTGTACAATTCTTGTCCCACTACAGAAATGTAACCCATTACTTTTGCTAAGTCCTCATTTAATTTGGTTTATATTACTTTTTAAACTTACCTGTAAACAAAAGGAACAATTTTAGCAACAATAAGAATCCAGGGAAGATTATATTCCTCTTAGTACAAGGGAAACCATACTCAGGGAACAGTCTGAGAGGAAAACTGATATAACACAGCTGTCCAGCAATCTGTCTGAGGCCAGGTAATACTGGGTTCACAAGGGAAACTAAAGCCCAATGTGCAAAACATCCAGAGCAGACTACATTTAAATTCTACGTGAGAAAAAAAAACTTGCTTATTTCACAATAATGCTATTATAAATTTATTCACAAGTACTAATCAAATGTTCAACAGACTAGATTGGGAGGATTTTTTTTTTCTAGATGTTGAAGTCTTGGGAAAGTAAGTAGGGAGCTATAGCTCATAAGGAATGTTTGTGGTTTTCCAAAACTATTTTTTATTGATTACAAGACAAGAAAACATTTTTCCTGCACCTTGATTTAGTCTCAATGTCTATTATCTCTAAAAAAAAAAATCATTTGACAATTTTCATTTTTTTTATGAAAATATGTATAATGACATTAATACAGATACCTATTACATGGAGTATGAAAGTTTGTTTAACGCATAGGCATTTTTTTGGAAGCTAACTGAAGTAAAATGTTAATTCCCTTTTTAATCACAGTCAAGATTTCTTAAAGGAAGGACTTCCTAATATCATAGACTGAGGAAGCAGTTTCAGAATGAATGTTTACAATATTGCTGTATCCAAGGGGAATTGGAATTATAAATGTCACAATACAAATGTGTGAAAAAAAACCATAACTTCCCACTATATCCTGAAACTTTAAAAATTCAGTTCTATGAATCAAGACCAACTAAATAATTGCAGTAAACAAATTATTGTGTTTCTCACCTCTACTCTGGAGAGCCCTAACAATGCAGTTGCAACTCGGACACTACTGCTCTGCAGAGTCCCTGTGATCTTTCTTCTTTCATATTCAATATTAGACATCTGCTGTTGTGCAGCAATGGCCAGAGCCCTCTCTCTTGATTCATTGATCAACGGAATCCTCAGATTTTCTTCAAGGATCTGAGAAAGACTACATTTCAAATATAAAACTGGCTCTCCTGTACTTGCACCTGTTACATAAAAGAAACAAGCAAACAAAAAGCCCTTATTTGTCAAGTTCTACTGTAACTGCATAGATTACTTCAAAACTCTACTCTCCAAAGAAGAGCTACAATACAAAATTACTTTGATGTTTAGTTACATGTTTGTACTCTAGTACATACTATTTATTCCAGTAACAGGGTTTTATACTTCTAATCATAATGGAGATATAAAAATCAACAGACTGAAATCCAACCCCAAAGTTGCTATTGACAGTTAATAAAAAATCCCAGACTTTAGTCTTACTCAGTTTTTAAAAGTCTTTCTGATACCTGCACAACACAGCCACTATTTTATGCCTGTATATGATGCATCCCCTCTAAAAGAAGCCACCAGCAATTATTTCAGAAAATAGATACACTGTTTCTGAAATAGGGTTGACAGCATTTTATCACTTGCTATTTGAAGAAACAGGCATTGGATTTTCTGTCAAATCACCATAGTGCATGCAAATTCACGTGTTTTAAAACTAGAAAAAATCTAGATAACAACAACTTGCCCTGCTTCATCTGGCTACAACCTACATTCTGGAATAGAAATGAAGAGACATTATGGAAAAATATTTCTGTAGGTTATGTTGAAACCAATATAAGAAAGCTGAAGATAGCTAACAACCAGCTGCTGTTCTGAAGAGAGTGTACTGGACAACATTAAAAGAAATATCTGGTAGTTATACTACAAGTATATACTACCAGTATTTTTTACATTTCTCTATAAACCACTGCTTTTACTAGACGCACTTCATAAATTTTAACAAAAATGCATGGGAAATAAAGAATCTTTGAAATAAAGAATTATTTGTGCTATTTTACTCTTCTTCCTTCTACTCACTTTACCTTCTAATGTACTGCTAAAATGCAAAACATTTGGACTGTCCATTGGAAGTAATGCTGAAGGCAAAGGGATATCACCTTTTCCCTCTATCAGGTATATGAATTCTCCAATCTGTAATACAAGAACACACACATCCACACAATCCAGAAAGTAACCCATGTGGAGCAGAAGACAAAACATTAAATCGAAAAAAAAATACCCAAGTAATACTTAAGATCTGACTTGTGAAATTATTTACACATTCAGGAGACCCATTATTTTTAAAGTATTTTTAAATAAAAGAAAATTATCATTTCAAACCTTGCTCTAATAATATAGTACCTTTAACTGAGACTATTAAATCTGAAAAGTTAAGAAATTGTAACAAGTTGAATCCTTTCCAATTCCTGATATAATTTGACTGAATGAAGACATCCTGATCCATAAATACAGGAATAAAGTGAATTGTAAGTATGTGCTATGGCTACATATAATTTAAATGTATACATGATCTTGTTTCATTGCTCTTCACTGTTAAGAACTTCTTAAAATAAATATTTAAAATGATTTTGAGCCAGGAACATTTCTCCAGAAGGCATAAAAGAGCAGAAGCCAATCCAGATTACTACTATGTACAAACTGTCCCTTAAGAAGAAATAAAGTTAACAAATCTTAATTATTTCATAAAAAATGAAGACCTACAGAGGGCTGAAAGTAAATATAAATATGAACTAGAACAAAGGAAGACAGTAATTTGTCATAAAGGAAAGGATAAAGTAATTAGTAGAGAAATAACACTTTGAATCACAGAAGAAACAAAAACATAAGGTGCATATTAAAGATAGAAAAGTGTTTTTTAAAAAGGAAAATTCATAAATGTACTCCAAATTAGTAAGGCCACAATCAGAACATCCCAAAATTAAAGGCTATTTAAAATATCTATACATCTATCTGAACTATGCAGGAGATTTAATAGATATTATTGTTTTGATAACTTCCTTTTGTTTACCATAAACTTTTTTTTTACAACTTCAGCTTCTACTAATTGCAAGGTAAAGGTTGAAATATTGTGGCAACAACTGATACAATTTGCACAGAAGTCCATCTCTTTATTTCCATAAATCATATTCTGTCAAATTGCCCTAAAAATGCATATTCTGTCTTTTATTCTTCATTCCAGGTACGAATGAAATAATTTATTTCTATAATGCTGTCCTTCTGCCAATCAATGCAATGTTTTCCCTTCACTATTGGTAATAACATAAGACAAGTCTGCCTTTTATTTTACTTTTATTTATAGTTTCATCAGATATTCATGTTAAAAAAGAAAACACTGCAATTATGTTTCTGACCCAGCATACAGAAAACTATTCAACTTTGATGTCATCTTCTTCCCTTCCTTGATTGAAGAGTTTAGACAAATCTTCCTTGAGAAGGACTGAAGAACCTACAGCAAAACTGGTTTCCCCATGCACAAACTAAGAGACACTCCTGAGAACCAATTTAAACAGGAATTATTCTTGTTTGATATAGTGTTTCAGCTCCATAAATTCACAGCATATATAACTAATTTCATGATTATATTGGTTGTTAGGATGCCATTCCACTACTACTTTCAACTACTTTCTTGTCATTGCTGACATCAACATGCATATAGGTAAGAGCAAACTTCCTCATTTCCCTCCTTGCTTTGAAATATTCTTGCTTCCTTATTTCTGTTTTCAGCTAGTATTTCCATGGATTTAATGCTTTCTATTTACATTTTCCATCAGCTGCAAACAAAAACAGCATTAACATTTTGTACGATTTAATGTTAACAAAAATTGTTAATTAAATAGCTGTTAAACTTCCCTTAGCTATTTATCAAATCCCATTGCTAACTGATATTTCAAAAGAATGTACAGGTGTTAGGAATTTGCAGTTCTCCACACAAGTCAGTAACCAAGAACAACAGGTAACAAAGTATTATCTTAATAAATCATCTCATTTTATATAAGACACTTAGCTGTGCAAGTCTGGACTGATACTCTGAAAGTATGGCTTAATAAATTAATATAATTAAAATCACAGGTTGCTCATGTTTAAATTAACTCTCAGAAATAAAGATGTAGAGAAAATGCAGTCCATATGTTAACCAACATAAAATTTCTTCTCTAAAAAGACAAAAAATTGCCAGGTGCATGTAACTGCACAGAGGGAAAGCTGAAACACAGAGGTAGTATTATGAAAGTAAGAATCAGGATGCAAGCCTTTAGATCAACACATACAAGAAGATTAGAAAAACAACAGGGCGTTTTAAAAAACTGACAGCTAGAGACAAAACACAGCAGAGAGGTGAAAAGATGGACTGAAGACACTGAAATAAGAAGGTTGGGACCACGGAAATAAATAATTATAGGGACATCAAAGAAGCTGGAGTGCAAATTGTAAACTCTTAAAGTTCATCAAAAATAGTCTTGATAATCTGATTAAATCCAATTCATTAGTTATATATGGAAAATCCCAGACTACATGAGTCAAGAGAAACTGAAAGGTAATGGAGTCAGCATTCAGGTACAACCGTTTCAAAAGCTTTATCTGCATTGATGACAAGGGCTGAATGGAACTTGGATTGGCATTAAAATTATGAAAGATAGAGCAAGGAAAATAATAATTATTGCACTTTGACAGCATATCCTAGATACAATGTTAAATACAGGGAGAAGTTACAGTACAGCAAAGACTTTATCCTCTCACTACCTCTATCTCCTCCAAAAGCATTATTTTTGTTCCCATGCCTAGATAAATTACTTAAATTCCATATGTTGTTTTGAAGCTGAGTTGCCTAAGAAGGCCATCAAAGCAATATGCCTTGAAGTATTACTTTTACTTGTAATGGTTTTAGAGTGAAAAGCAACTTGCACTATTTTATACAATTCTAATTGCCTGGACGTAAAAGGGCAGAAAACTTTGGTTTAAATTTCTTAGCTGATATGTGTAACCTTATGTGATTTCTTATGTGATAATCTTATCTGATTCTTCACTGACAAGTGTATCACATGAAAACCACTCACAGAGTATACTTTCTGTTCTTACCAGTTCATTAACCAGAATGACAGTACAGTATCTTTTTTCCAGATTAAAGGGAAGGAAGTGAATATCTAAGCTTGCAGAGCTTCTCCCTTCCAAGAACAGTTCTTCCATTGGACAGAAAAACTCATTCAGGAGGCTGGATCGGTCAGCTGTTAAAATAAGTTTAAATGGTTGTTTAGATACAACAGCATGGGTTGTAAACTAACGTAGCCAACAGATTAGATATAAGGGTACTGTATATAGCCTCCTCTTGTAATCAGTATTTCAGGCATACCTGTAATCAGTAAACAGTATAAATGGTTACACTTGTGCAAATCCGTGGTATCGTTGCATGACATTATTTAAATATTTTTTGCTAGCTACTTGTGTTCTTATTCTGTCCACTGAAATACCACCACAGAGAACAGACAGTTTTCATGACCAAAAACTCTTCAAGGCTGCACAGCCTGCAAGCAAATGGCTGTTCCTGCCAGAAAGAAAAGTACTGTTTACTACTATTTAAATAAACAATATTGTTCTCAGTGGTAGTAACTATGTCACATTATAGTCTGAAATCCTCCAGAATGGACAAAAATTAAATATCAGCAACCTTGTTTTCACAGAATCATAGAATCATCAGGTTGGAAAAGATCACCGGATCATTGAGTCTAACCATTCCTATCAAACACTAAACCATGCCTCTCAGCACCTCAGCCACCTGTCCTTTAAACACCTCCAGGGAAGGTGAATCAACCACCTCCCTGGGCAGCCTGTTCCAGTGCCCAATGGTCCTTTCCATGAGAAATTTTTTCCTAATGTCCAGCCTGAACCTCCCCTGGTGGAGCTTGAGGCCATTCCCTCTTGTCCTGTCCCTTGTCACTTGGGAGAAAATGATGAAGTGCTATCTTCATAAGACATTAAGAAATTTAAGAGTTGAATCTCGCAGTATCTGATTACTTTCTCATTGTGTGTTTTTCATGTGCTAAGCATATTTTGATAATGCAGATTACTTTAGAAACAAACTTTCATTCAAGTTTGCTTTGCTAGCTTTCTGGAAAGTTCAGTAGACTTAACAGAAGTGAAAGCAAAGGCAATAGAAATGAGTGAAGAACACAGAAGAAATGTATGCCAAACACTGGCTGATTAAATACAGCTGGTTCACCCCTCAAAACCACCAAGAACCAAGTTGAAGAAAGGTGGAACCACCACCCATCTTTTCTCCCTGTAGCAAAAAGTCTTTTCCAAACAATAAAAAATAAGAGTTGGTGTTGTTCAGCCAGCAGAAGAGAANTCCAAAACTTGTCTCCTGTCAAACTGTGAAGAAGAGCAAGATAGTCTTGTAAGAGCCTCCCCCTGACTCCTCCTCATTTTCTGGATTCTGCAAGATTATAACAGTTTCCAAGGAAGTAATATTTAATACATAATTTAGATTTTTTTTTTACAGTTTTCTTCCTTTCTATTATGGCTGCTCCAAAATTAAAAAAAAAAAAAAACATTCCTAATTTCTATTGCTCTACACCTAGGACTCTAGGTCCTTAATAATACATGTTCTCTCAGGTCAGAGTGTCAAACACATACGGAAGACTTCACTAGGTTTAGTTTGTCATGTCACTGAGAGAATGAAGGGTAATTATTCCTGAAGCAGATGTGCACTTCCACAAGAAATGAAAGCATAATTTTGTTTTCAAAGACCTGAAATGCTATTAAAAAAATTAGTCCATAGTTCCAATCTGATTGAAGCTGTAAAAACCTTTGCAAGATATTCACAAAGTGACACAATAGTTGTACCCCATTTCATTACCTATAGTACATACATATTATTTTATGAACTGTGTACTAGTTGGTTGTTAATCAGATCTCAAATGTGACTCAATCTGAGATAATCAATATATCTAAAAGGGTTAGATTATTCAGAATACAAATCTGCTTTCTGTATGACCTTTTAGAAATACAGTGTTTTCCAGGAGGACAAAATAAGGTCATCCTACAAATTTTGCTCAAGCAGACTTTCAACAGTTGTGGAAATGGCTGTAGCCTAGATCCTTGTTTAACAGAACTATCAACTGGCATTTCATAGGAAACAAGAGTAAGAAATACACAATCCCTGTCAACAATTACTTTCAAAAATAGATTAGGTCAACTGCAAAGGCTCTACATCAGGGTCCTATGAAGCCAGCCTATAAGCCATTAAAAAATAGAAAACAGAGAAATCTTAGAAATCACTTCACTAAATAAAATATCTCAGAAGATAAACTCTCCTATAAATAACAGCAACTGAGCAGGTGCATGAAGAGTAATTACTGAACATACTTTAGAGGTTAAAATGTTGCACATAGCCTGATTTCTACTGTAGTGACACAAGAGCTATTGTACAGAGATACTTACAGCAATTTAAGTTGTTTTCTTCATTTCTATCTTCAGATAGTGGATCATTTTTGAAATGTAATATTTTATTTTCAGAACTAAAAGGAAAAAAATAAAAATTAAAGCAATACTCTGCATATTGGATAATCCTGTTACTAACTGCTTTGTTCCATTTAATGAATAAATGCTGGAAAGGCAAATGTTTTCAAGAAAGAAAATAAAACAAAACACAAACCAACACATTTTAGAATCATACACCTACCAGTAATGTTAAATACAACCTCTTCAACTTAAGTTAGCCCTCGTATTTAAAGCAGAGACAGATTTTTTTCCTTTAACTGACCAATACAATATCTCTGCAATACTCCTCTAAGCAAAATTTCACGAAAAAAAACCCACTATTACATTATGACAGTAAAAATACTGCTGCCCAATGACACTTCTGGAGGACTTAAGTCTCAGTTCTTTTCTTAATCATTTCAATATCCTATAGGGATAGGTAAGGCACTGTTCCCCTGCTAATTAATGAAATGGCAAGGCCTTTAATTCCTCTGATGTTCTGGGTTATCTTCCATTCAGTTATCCCAATTTTGCCTCCAAAAATTTCTCCATGTCAATACATCTAAATATCTGCAATTCAAATTTAGTTCAGATATATTGTACTCATTGTATTCCTTTGGGGTTTTGGGGTTGGGTTTTTTTTTCTTTCTCCCTCTTTTATTTTCCTTCATAAGAATTATTATACAGGAAAAAAAACCTTGAAATTTACTTTTGTATGCATGGTTTAAAATGTTTTAGCTCACAGAATAAATACAAACTGGAACATAATTTTCCATGATTTTCCATACAAAGGCTAATTTTACTTTTGGCTTTTTGATTGAATATTGGGAATTTATACAACATAATGAAGAATTAGGGATGTAAAATTCTTGTGTTACTATGTGTTAAATCACATAGGAGAAGTGCTTTAAGGAATGTCAACTAAAAATAACTCTCTTCTCATTTCAATTAATTTAGTTCACATGCAAGGTTCATATCCACAAGGTTATAGCCCTGAAAAGAGTGGAAGAGAAAGCCTTGGAACAGCAAAACTTGCTCTTCTGTACCTCTTTTACATTGAGAATACAGGAATAATTTATATTCACTGACACCATAGTTAATCATTCACAAGGAAACTAATGTGATAAAAGATTTGTCTGAGGAAGGATGTGAAGGGGAGGAAACTTAATATAAACACCTTAACTCTGTTCATGACAATATAACTTTTTAAGTGTACTAGGAAAGAACAGACATGCTTGAAAAAAAAACCAACTTGCAACAAAATCTTTGCTTATTCTCATCCCCCAAAGCAAACTGTGCTTCTTACCATCATATTTCCCTGATATTACTTCACAGTTTTTTCTAACCTTCTTCACAAGCAATTTCTACTAGTGTTGACAGGAGTTAAGACTGTGCAGTTACATTTATGGAAGGAGAGTTCTGTTTAATTTACAACAAGCACAGAGCTCACAGATGCTGAAAACCATACTATCATGCATCTCAAAAAAAAAAAATACTGCAAGTAGAGTTTTAGGTCTAGACTCTGGTTTAATATTATCCACACGTAAAAGTCCTTCTCCTCTAGCAGTAAAATTTGATGAACCATCTTATAGCAAACAATTATTTCATGTGGTATTTGATAGCTTTTGGGTGTCTCTTAAAATAAATAGTTGATCTTGCTGTGCTAAGAAAAAAGCCACAATCTTAAATAAATGGACGTATAAAATTCTCAGAATATGTCACCCTGTAAATCCATTTTAATACCTATACTTAAAAGGCCATTTTTCAGTAAGAAAAATAATCTCTGGAGTATGTGAATACAACATATTATTTATTCTGTACATACAAATAAGTATCTCACATAAAAATACAAAACCACAAATTTTATATAAAATGTCTTCTCTTTCAATATTTCATCTTTGAATCAAGTCATGATTGCAAAGACAGACTAAAACAGAAGAATCACTGTAAAAACAACAAATTGCTCAAACCTGCATATAACAAACGATAACATAATAAGCATATTACATGGAAATATTAAAACACATTGAGAACACACAGAGTACAACATATTTCTTCACTGTGGTGAACTACTTATACATTGAATAAGTCTTATTTGCAGAGCTGTATGACAAAGAAACTCATTGCATTGATTTGACATGGTACTGAATGTCTCTCTCTAAATTTATCCTCACTGCAATGAACAAAGCACCTGCAGATAACGGAAGGGAAAGGGAAATAAAGCTGTTATGGAAGATGTGTACATTGTGTCTCATTCTCCTATAACAAACAGAAATGGCATTGCATGCAATAACAAAATCAAAAGGAATATAGTGAAGATCAGGAAGATACAAGAAGCATGGTTATACTCTCCCTCTAGCTCAATACATTCTCTTTCAACACACAGAGAAATAAGGATCTGGGTGAAGTAGAACACTTCAACGCTGCCATAAAATAAGTCTGCAGAGAATTTCCTGTACGTGGGTCAGGGTAGTCCCCAGGTGTCAATACAGATGGGGTGATGGATGTCTCGAGAGGAGCCTTGCAGGTCAGTTTCTAATATTAATTAGAATTGTGATGACTTCTCATAGCACCATACATCTCTAAACCACATTTGCCAAAACAACAGGTATTAATTCTGAATCTCATAACCTATATCATAAAGACACAATGGAGCCTTTGTGATCTTGATTTTTTCTTTATCCTATCATTAAGTAAACAGAGGCATTCTGATTAATGTAACTCTTTTCTTGACACATGAAACTGCTTAGAACAAAAAGTGCAAGGACAAAATGCAGAAAATGAAAAATACTTTGATTTTGTTTCTGGTTAAAACATAAATATACAAAAAATTAGCATTGAGAAGCTATACACAATGTTCTGCAATGTTAGACTTGAAATTCATTAATTAATGGTTCCTTTTTTGGTTTAGGATGTTTGGTTTGATGTAAAAATATTTTTCCACTTTCTCAGTTTTTTTCTGCAAATTAATCTGTGCAATCATGAGACATGCTTATGATCCTTAATTCATATTCTCAACTGCTTAATCAGTCTTAGAATAGGACTGTTAGTGAATCATTGGTACCACCTTAAGACTTCCTAATTTTACAGAAGGTAATCTATGAAGAAGTTAGCTATTAAAAGTAACCTTGGACTTTTACTGTCATGCAATACTATTTTTTCTTATATCAGTCAAAATACCAATATGTTTTAAGATTTCATATGGGTAGTTTTATATGAGAATTCCTGGGCTATGTGGCATGCATCTCTTCAACTCATTGTCCTCCTCCCACAGGCAGTTTACCATGCTGGTAAACTGAAGCTAATAACTGAAGTGTCAAGGGCTTGGAAAAGTATAGAAAAGTGCATAATTTGAAAAAATACAGGCATATGTACCGCAGTTTATTTAAAAGAAAAACTATGCCAAGTGGATAAAAGGAAAAACACTATCCTTCTCACCAGACATCATCATTCAGCTCCTATGGACAAAGATGTCTTGCCTGCAACTACTGAATGACACCCTGTCTCAGGCATGGGTTGTTAGATGTTTTCAGCTTAGACACAGTTTCTCTGCTCTGTCTTCAGGAACAGATAACTTTCCAGCTGCAGTATGATAAGTCCATATCACAATGACTAAAGGGTTGGTCTCTTTGCTATGAAGGACACCATTCTGGTTGCCTGTGATACTGCTAGAGGAGAAACGTGGTAGGGAAGAGGGGTACTTGCCACGTAAAGTTTGTTACAATTAGATTTAAACTGATATATCTGGCACATCTAAGGTCATAGTACGAGGGTACAGAAGGAACTATGAGATTGAGGATACCCACTTAGATCTGCTTGGATGATTAAGTTATTAGGATTGAAGCATGCAAATGACATCAATCTTGTAGACACAATTACTTAGATTATAAGCACTGATCTTGCAGTAGTTTTATGCCTATTAAGCACTTAGAGCAATGAGTGTCCATTTTGTAGAAGGCATTTCCTGGACTTATTAAAAGAATGAAAATGATTGCAGGTACAATCTTCTTACTGATCAGTTATGAATTGCACACATACTAATTTTCAAACACAATTTCAGAAGTTTGTTATATTCCATTCAAGAAAAACTCAACTTAAAAAGCCACCTAAGTGGCTTTACTATCACAGATAACAGAAACATCTAAAACTACAGCAAATCAATGCTGGAGATTTCCAAAGTCTTAAGACACCTTCAAACCAACTTCATTAAGAGCGAGGCCTGGATGATTCAATGATTCTATGCATGACTAAAATTATACTTTTTAGACTGATTTCTTTCCTAGGGATAAGATAATATTCAGGATGATGAAAAATCCTTTTCTATTTCAACAGCTTGTGATAACTTTAAGTACAATATACTAATAAAATCCGTAGACATGGATGGTGTTACTGGAGTGGTTCTATTATTTTTAGTTTCTTTGTAAGAGGTTTTGCACAGAAAATTCCTGGTTTGTCCTGAAAGAATTTTTAATAGGAGTTATACATTTTTCCAGCTTATTTCTTCTCTTTCCTAATTTGAAGATTAAGTCCTTTACTTTGGCATACGCTAATGGCATTTGAGTTCTAAATGCTTTCCATCTCTTCCTTCAGAACTGATATAATAGAAGATAAGAACATAGACTCTTTATTTGTCACATTTTGAATTACATTCAGAAAAGACCAAATTTTTTTTTTCATCAAAATATACGAACAGAGGTAATGTCCAATCACAGCTGTCCAGCATCTGGTTAGCAGGCTGAGTGTTTGGAGATATTACCAGAGTAACTGGCAGTTATAACCAGACTCTCTTTTTCCAGCATGCATTACATAAAAATGATGTGGCTATTTCCTCTTGGATACAGGCCTTGCTAAACACATCTGCAGGTTTCAAACAATAATCACTGTGCTGATGGTGGCTGTACATTTAAAAATTAACTCTCATTAATCACTGAAGGTTCGTGTGTTGTAGCACACCTGAGAAGTGTAGCTTAGCTGTAAGTGCACAAAGCACACTGGACATTGACAACCAGCACAACTGACACAACACAAATGAGGAATAAAATGGCGTTGAATGCATCCACCTAAAATGTCTATACAATAGCATTCAGGCAGGTATACTATTCTTTCTTGATAGCATTTCTCATCTGGAGTACTTTTCACATGACTGTGAGAGGGCTGGTGATGGTGTATTTTCGAAGCTAGAAAATACAATATTACAAAAAAATACAAAATACAAATGCCTCTACAAGATGAAACCTGATTGGTTACACATTAGATATCTTTCATGTAAGCTGAGTTCTTACTTCTCTTCAGGACTTTTTTAAGCTACTATACTATTCCAATTGATGATTACAACTACTACTGTCTTAATAAATAATCATAAGACATGAAGTGACAGAAGACTATAGAGAATAGATCTCTCTAAAATAAATTGGCCAATATGTGAATACAAAATCTATCATCAAAAAGAATTAACACTTGCAGTTTATGACTGAAAAATAGAGTTATTAAACTGTTAATTATTAAAAAAAAACCAGAGCAAATCCTAATATCTGGGTAAGCTTAACCATTGTTTTAGGTATTTGTGGTAGTCCTTTCTCTGTGCTGGGCCACTTTCGGAGAGTGCCACAAATTTTAGTCCTCAAGCCTTTTTGATTCTTGTTCTCCTTTATTCTATTTATCAGTGATTCTAATTTACCTTTTGGATCTTCAAAGCCTACAAAGATTTCTGTCTGTTCATCTAAGCTTATTGGTATTAATCTCACTAAAATTAAAGACAGTGAAGGCAGAAATATCTCCTTTTGAACTATGAGTCTTAAGCATAAATTTTTCTTTATACCTCCTTTCTCAACTGACATTCCAGTCACTCTGTTTTTTATTCTTTGCCATTTTATCATCTTTACCAGACTACTGTCAACACCACTTCTCCTTCCAGATTTCCTCTGTTATAAAATCTGTCCTTGCTCAGCTAAGTAATAATGTCTAGATACAAAATCATATTACATTATATCATTATAGCTGCACTGATAACCTCTTATTCTGTTTGTGCATTTCCAGGAGCCTACTGAAACTGTAACATTTGCACTTTAGGACAATTAGAATTCTATAGACCGCCTACGTAGAAATAAGAACTTGACTTTTTGTGCCTTCAAATAACTCTACCTTCTTCATTCCAAGAATCAGAACTAATTCTGTTGCAATAAAGTGGGACTAGTTTTCAGAATTTCAGTCACCTAGGCAGCCATAGTAGCACCTCTCCCAGTATCAATATTTCACCCCTCAATCCTATTTCTAATGCTTTTACCAAATGACACATTACATCTTTTTTTTTTTGCCATATTTACTTTTCTTACACTGATTAAATTAACAGTAAAGTGCTTTTAAAACACTACAGAATTCTACAACATTTTCTTATCCCAAATTATAATCCTTTAAAATGGATGTGTACACAACTGTATACAAAGACTAAATACTAATAGAATTCACTATATTATAGTTAGCAATTACCACTTAGCACTTACCTAAAAGTTTGCTCTTGCTTTTCTTGCTTGGCTTGATATACTTTTTCTGGCTGCACTGAATAACTTGTGGATTCCAGTAAAATGACCCTGGATTATGGTAAGAAAATATAATCACTGCATTTTCAACTTGAAGGATTAAGGTTTATTTTAGGTTTATTCTAGCTTTTAAATGAAGGTTTCCTACAGAAACTTGTAAGTTTATAAGTTTATGGAGAAACCTGTAAGTTTATATATAAAGTTTATAGAGAAACTTATAAGTTTCCCCAGTTTTCAATTGGAGATACTTTAAAAGTACTGTAACAGTTTTTTTAATATATTTGTTAAAATAATATTTGTAATTTATTAATTCTTATGTAATAAGTTTAAACATTTTGCACAATTTAGGCCATGTAATTTTTAAAGCACATGTATGCATGCACAATCCTGAGACACTTATTCAAGGGTTATTGGGTAAACTATTACCTTATCAATACAACAGGTTGATTTGCAACCATATGGTCCACAGCCATGTCAAAACACATCATGACAATTTTCTTTTCAAATTTTTTTTTAAAAATGGAAAAAAATAATGCCCATTTCAATATTAAGGCAAATTATATGCATATTTTAAGTGGAAATACTCTTCTAACATATAATATACTGTGATCTATAGTAAGTTAGCTGATTGGAAAAATTATTAATTTACATCTGAATAAAAAATCTCAATTAATTTTATTTTGCTTATTTTATTTGCTTNGACACTTATTCAAGGGTTATTGGGTAAACTATTACCTTATCAATACAACAGGTTGATTTGCAACCATATGGTCCACAGCCATGTCAAAACACATCATGACAATTTTCTTTTCAAAATTTTTTTTTAAAAATGGAAAAAAATAATGCCCATTTCAATATTAAGGCAAATTATATGCATATTTTAAGTGGAAATACTCTTCTAACATATAATATACTGTGATCTATAGTAAGTTAGCTGATTGGAAAATTTATTAATTTACATCTGAATAAAAAATCTCAATTAATTTTATTTTGCTTATTTTATTTGCTTTTATTTATTTTATTATTGATACCACTAAGATAGAGTAGATTGGGATTTTTATGACAAACCACAAGCAACTGCTTCACTTCAGCTGCTCTGAGAAGACTCTGATCTTTCCTTTTTATGTACACTACATTGTGCACACATCATTTTCACACTAGGTATCAAACAATCCATTGATCTACTGCTAGTTATTAGTTCAGAATTAATTTTTCATATCACTGTAAAAGTTCTGTTACATGGTACCAGCACACAATTAATTCATTTTAAACTATACTTCTACATTTTCTCTGTGGTCTCAGGCAACAGTAAAAACAGAAGGAAGATTACGTAATACAGGGCAAAAAAGTAGAAGCCAATGTCAACAAGCTTAGCACTAGCTGTGGATCTGAATTCAAATTTTTCAGTAGATTTATGATAATATACACACCACTAGTTCATTCCCAGCCCAAGCACTGAATCTGCCTTTTGAAAAATAATAATGATGATTACTTATTATATTACATTACATTATAGAAATAGTTTTCTCTTCTTGAAAGAAAAATAGCTGCAGTACTTAACAAAGAAATAGAATGGATAATTTTAACTTTATTCAACTAATTTTTCATAAAGAAGCACAAACATTCAGTAATCCGTAGGTATTAAAGGCTAGAAATGATAAAAAACAGAAAAGATTTTTACAACCAAATGCTAGGCAAGCATTAGCTTAACGTGCAGAATCTACAGTTTTCTGAAATACCTGACATTTGCTATATATTTGACACAAGTTCAGAGAGGCAGTCATATTTTTAATTTGTAGTTTTTAAAATCATACCACATTATACTCTCAGTTTTAAGATTTCCAGCCAAAGTGCATTTCCCACTATAACTTGCAACTAAGTAATGCATCCCCTGACAGGACACTAGATGGTTCATAACACTGGAAACACAGAATCATAGAATCACCAGGTTGGAAGAGACCTACCAGATCATCGAGTCCAACCATTCCTATCAAACACTAAACCATGTCCCTCAGCACCTTGTCTACCCATGCCTTAAACACCTCCAGGCAAGATGAATCAACCACCTCCCTGGGTAGCCTGTTCCAATGCCCAGTGATCCTTTCCATGAAAATCTTTTTCCTAATGTCCAGCCTGAACCTCCCGTGGCAGAGCTTGAGGCCGTTCCTTTCCAAAATTTAATCCACATATTAGAACTGATTACAGGCAGCGTCACTGACCACCTCAAGGAGTTTAAAAAAGACAGAAGCTAAGTAAACTCATACAATTGCTCCATATGTGGCTTATGCCAAGGCACACTGCTGGAGCAGTTAAAACAATTCTGTTTATGTTTGTCTATACCAAATGCATTCTGTGGATGAAAGAGAAACTTAATTTACACCATACACAAAATGTATACTAAACAGATCAGTAGTACAAGCTAAAAATATTAGAATGTAAAATGTGTAAATAAATTAATGACGTGAACTAATGCTTAGTTCTATAGACTAAAGACAAAATATGGAATCAGATCACATAAACAGATTTTAAAGGGATACAGCTCTCTACTTCTTTTGTATTAAGGAAAGCAACATTTATAACTCTGCAGATGTTACTTCTATGATGAATACAAATGAAAAATTAGATTAACTGATAGTGAAGTGAGCCCCAAGGCAAAAGCATAGGTTTTCTTTTTTGCTTGCTTAATAATTCAAATGGCAGGATAAAACAGATTTAGAAAAAAATAACTGACTATTAATTAACATAGTTTGTTTCTCTTTAGAATTCTACTGGCCCTCAGCCAAATACAAAAATACAAGCAAGATTCATGAACTCCATTTGATTAAAGCTCTAGCTTTACTGCTTTCAATGAGATGTATTTCAATTAAGGCTTATCTATCTTCTTTACTTTTTATGATAGCTTCCAATTTGCAGTGCTTGTAACAATTTTGTTAATGTAAATCCTTAACATTTAAGCTCAATATTTTACATGTTTAAGAAGAAGAAGAAAATTATGGAAAAGAGTTGACAAAACAATTGTCTACCTGAACATGCCATCAGTTCTGAAGGGATTAGTAACATTTAGGATAACTTTCTTCAGCTCATAACATGGGGATTTGCATTTTAATATATGCTGAAAGAGAACAAAGATTTATATCAATATAAAACTGTTGCAAAACTACATTAATGTAAAATACATAAACAAACATGAATATATCACAAAAAATAACAGAATCATGTGTTTGACCACCAGTGACTACAAAATTAAAATAAGATAACTGCTAGGTGTTGTTGCTGTCAAAGAAGAGTTAAAAACTATTTCTTTATAAACATGCATTAAACTTCATTGCATTTTAAATTTTCTTTCAAAAGACAGCATTAGGTGAAGAGTTGAGCTCTCATCTTTTCTCCTTCTTATCTTTACACGTCCTCTATTTTTTTTGTCTTGCCTCAACCTTCCTTTCTTAGAGCAGTGTCTATTGTTATGGTATAAAGGGTGTCATATGAAAAAAATGTGAATCACATAAACACCATCAAAGTTCAGAAGAGGATCATTATAGATCTGCTCCATGAATGCTTCATAACAAATGCTGGAACACATACCTATCTCTGCTCTGCTTCTGGGATACATTTTAAATCTACAGACTGGCTAAAGTTAAAAAGCACAAATAAGCCTAGTAACACCTTACAAAAGTTTGCTGTCCATCTGCTTCTGACAACTGACGTCACTAGGCTGAAGCATATCACCACCTCCCCAGTGAAATTTCCAAGAGCATTCATATGTCAAAAGGGCTCCAGATTTATTTTCAGATCAATCAGTGCAAAATTTTAAATTTTTCATCATCTGAGTGTGATTTATATCCACAGAAAACTTCATCTAGGCTTTTCTCTGCGTGTACAGGAAGCCTGAACATTGATAGGTCAAAAGCTAACGCTGATGGTAACTCACACTTTTATTCTTACTTCAGTTCACTTTTGTTTGATACAATGTACAGATGAACAATATTTTTGTGACAATATTAATCATACATTCATAAACTTACAGCGGGCTTGATATGCTTGACTTCAGCTTTCAGAGAAAAAGCCAGTGTGGCACCATCTATTCCACCCACTTTCTTTGCAATCAGTAGCAACACTGCTTCAGCAGGGCGCAGAAAACGACTAGTGAATTCCACATTTATACTTGTTTGTCTCCTAGGCAAAATAATAACAATAGTTTAAATAGTTAGGCACAAAATTATGACTCAAATTCCTCAGAAATGCCATTTCAGAAGGACATTTTAGAGTCTTTGCAAGGTAAGGCAGCTAGAAAAGAAAACAAAGTCATTAATTTATTCTCAAATACTTCATTGCAGTTCAACATTTTGCCTACAAGCATCTTAAAGCATTTTAATAAAAGAACTGTGTAGATAGAAAAAAGAATATTGGAATCCTTATTACATTTTATGACTTCAGCATGTGGCTTAATTTTTTTTCTCCCCTGCCCCACCCCCCACTAGCATAGGTTCTCTTTCCTTAGAGTACTGCCCTAAGTTAACAACTGATTTACTCCATGTTCCCTTATTTTAATAGGTTTTTGTGAGTGAAACCACCAGACATCCTGTTATGCACATGATGAGGCAGATCTGGATGCTCTTAACTAAATCCTTGTTGAAGACTGAGAAAGAAGCAAGTAAAAAAACCTTTCAGAATAATTAGTAAAGCTGAGTAACTAAGAAGCAGAAAAAAAAAAAGTTCTTTTGTACAAGCAAGAGCTCAAGTCTCTGATTGGAAAACAGAGAAGGGGAGATCACATGAAATGTGAATTCATACTAGGTAAGAGCTAAGTTTAGACTTGATTCACATTAGTCCTGCAACTAACCAAGATTAATGAGATAAGTTTAATGGCTGAAGCTCACACTTTGAAGCTACAAAAAAAAAAATCTATCTCTAATTTTGAGATTAATGTCTTAAAGATGGCATGAAGATCAGAAAAATCATAATGTTATAGTTTTTTACAGAAAGGGTCACTGGGCAGTGGAACAGGCTGCCCAGGGAGGTGGTTGAATCACCTTCCTTGGTGGTGTTTAAGGACAGGTGGATGAGGTGCTGAGGGTCATGGCTTAGTGACTGATAGGAATGGTTTGACTCAATGATCTTGTGGGTCTTTTCCAACCTGGTTATTCTTTGTTTATTTTTATTAAAGTTTCTTTGTTTCACTTCCAACCTAGTGATTCTGTGTGAGTAGGACTGTTCTAAAAGCAAGAGAACAGCAAAATTTAAACGCATCTGCCTTTCTACACATATGACCAGTGCAGGGAGAGCTTTCTCTAAACAGAAAATGACCTATATCTTTTAAATTGCAAGTGGAATATCTCAAAATACATATCAAAAAGTCAACTGACTGGATGCCATTCTATGTAGTTGAAGAAATTTTCACATTTACCCCCCAAAAAATTGTATGAAAAAGATTGCAGAAGGAAAACAATCTATAGACAAATTTTGACTCAGGCTGGTATTACTTGAATAATACTTCAAAGGAATTCTTAAAATATAGGAAAAGGTTATATTTACAAACTGCAGATTTGTTAGTTGTCTAGCTGGAAAAGAGAAAATACTGAAGTCAAAAAGAAGCCTCTTCCCAACCACGATGAGAATTCTCCATTAAACAATTGATACAAACTGTGCAGCGTGAGAGAAAAGAATTAAAATAGAGGGCATAGGGAAATGAAGTGTGGTTTATTTGTATTCTGCCAACTCAGAATTCTAAAACTGTGCCAATCCACTAGCAATGCACACACATCTCTTCATTCACAGAAAAGGTTGTTAGGCACTGGAACGGGCTACCCAGGGAGGTGGTTAACTCGCCTTCCCTGGAGGTGTTTAAGGTGCGGGTGGATGAGGTACTGAGGGGTATGGTTTAGAGATTGTTGGGAATGGTTGGACTCGATCATCTGGTGGGTCTCTTCCAACCTGGTAATAATATGATTCTATGATTTAAGTTGAGCGATCCCAATGACAGCAGAAGTTCTATAAAATTATTTCTTGGAGGCCATTTACCTCATTCTTACGATGCATCTTATCTCCTCTTTAGTGGGAAAAGATATATAATTATAAATAAATACATATGTCTCTGTGTGTGTGTGTTTATATAACTCTTACTTAAAACTGCTTTGGGACCTGAGAACTGGATGGTGATAGAGAGAACACAAATATCTTAAAAAATGTAGGGAAGATCAGGAGAATAACAGAAGATTTTCAAGCCACAAATCTATAGCATGCAATGTAGTAGAAACAGTTATAAAGAACAAAATAATAGGATAAGTATAAATGATATCTACTATAAAGTTCTACATAAATGAGATCTACCTGGCAGAAGTCAATATCTGTAAAATGCAGTCCCTCTCATAAACCTGTGGAAGTTCATTAAAGATGTTCAAAAAGAACATGATTAAAGGTGGTTTAATTCTTTTATTTCTAGCAAAGTTTCCTTCAATAGACTCAGAAGGAAACTAGCAGACAGGAAAAAAGCAAAGAAGCAAAGAACTTCTTACTATGAAGGAAGGTCATTAATGGAGTCCTAAAGGATCTGTGCGAACTGGAAAGTAGGAAAGTAAGAAAGTTTGGTGATGTTCTAAGTTGCTTCATGTTGTAAGGACAAAGACAGTCAGTGCAAAGATTGAAGGGCCTTGTGCGACAACAAAATAATAAGGAGAATCAGTGCACATAAATGTAAAGAGATGAATGCAGGGAAAGTAGTTCTCTGTTTAATTAAAATTATGGCCTCCAATTCACCATTGAGAACTTGCATTTTTGACAGCTGATTTCATGAAAACATCAACACAGTGCTGGGGAAAATCCAATGAATTAAATGAAGGGTTAGGAATAATTAGAAAAGAAATAGACAAAAATGTAGGTGGACACTGGACCCCAACCAAAGGGCTCACACCTTAATTATTGTTTGCACCTCTTTACCTCAAAAAGGATACAGTAGAACTAAAAAAAAAGCTCACCAAACTGGAGAAAGGCTGATTTTAAGTAAAAGAATTAACACAGCATGATCTCTAGCCCTAACATCCAGGATAAATGAGTATGATGTTGCCAAGAGTTCTCCCTAAAAACAAAAGTCTCAGGATGTCAGTCCTGAGAATCAATGATGAAATACTGCAAGTTCTGAAAATCTAGCTCTTAGAGCTTTCATATTTCTGCTGCAGAGCCCCCAGACATTACTGGTTTTGACAGTGAGAAGTTGTCAAGCCCTTATAGTCTGAGATTCCTAAGTTGTCCTGCCATTCAACACAACCCAGAAAACTCATCCTGAGACTTAACACTCCCAGACAACTATATTGCCTGTGAAATCTACTCCCAAAGCCACTTTAAGGATCAAGTTTTAAGGAGTCTACTTTGCTCTTGTCACAAATAGGAATGACAGAGAAATGGAGCGTATGGAACATTCTGCTTGATCTTTGCCATCTGGCTCATGTAAAAGCAGAGAAATCTGATTTGAATCGTGAACTGTTGCCTTCTGTGGAAAAGCCAGCATTAGGGAAAACATGAAGTTGCTTAGTTTTTTTTCTCAGACATCTGTGATGCAGTCAATGTAAAGAGAGGAAAAATTCAGTTCATACAATTGCTCTATAATCTTGTTCATTCCCTTTTATTACAACTACCTCCATCCACACCTATTTCAGTTGATATACCGGTGAGATCAAAGATTCTTAATTTTTTATCAACTCAACATGTGCCATCTTTTAAAAAAAGCCATCAAATTCTCTCTTTTTATTTGTTATGCTTTGGTGTAAGAGAAGAAAGACAAAACATTATTTGGAGGGATGGAATCTGCAGAGTTTAGGGCTGACATAAATCAACAGATAACACAGTCTATAGCAGATATACATTGCAGGTCATTATGTGCAACTCAATCATTCTTCAAAGTCTTCTTATGACTACCATTTGGCAAAAGCATTTTTTCTGAGAAAGCACCCCATACTATCTGTTGCAGAACACTGGATTAAATAACTTTCTGAGGTTACTTCCTATACTATTTTCTATGCTTTGTGATTTGCAAAACACCTACAGTTAAATAATTGGTCATTCAGATAGTTTCTTCAATAGTTAATTAGCTGCACTTCTTACAGGTTGAATTTGTACAACTCCAGCTTTAAGCTGTTGTTTTTATAAATAAAGTTTTGTTCTATATAGTTTGCAGTTAAACAGGTCTCTTCCCTAGGAATATATTTTAAAATATTGATCGAGACATCTTCATCAACTGTCTTGTTAAAATACTCACTCTGAGTAACTTTATAGACATGTCCACACAACATAAGAAAGCTTAGAGACCTTTACGCTATTACTGTTGTGAACTGCAAATCTATACGGCACAGGGCAATGCCCTGGAGATTGTGAATCTCAGATCAAAGATTAATTACCTTATACACAAGATCTGACCCTCAGTTACACTGAGAATGTTCTGATGCATCCTAAAAGCCAGAGTATAATGACAGTCTGGTCTTTGGAAGATTTCCCTGATGTTCAGTTGCTTAGAATGAAGATCAGTTTTATCTCAGTCAGCTAATATAAAATATTCATTCTTCAGCATTTATTGGGTGTAGGTGACAAGGTTTTGGTAGTAGGAGGCTGTAGCAGCAGCCTCGTGAGAAGGACACAGAGTTCCAGCTGGTTTCACCGCAGGACACAGCTAAGCCAATCAGCCAAGCTAGTGGCACTTCTGTGAAAGGGCAAAAACATCAGAAAGGCATAGGAATGTGGAAAAAGATAAGAAACAGCAGTGGGAACATCCAGCTCAGAGAGGGAGAGGATATGCTCCAGCTGCCAGAGCAGGTATTTCCCTGTAGCATTTGAGAGGACTACACCTGAGCAGATATCCACACTGTAGTGCATGGAGGGCCCCAAGCCAGAACAGCTGGATATTTTTTGAAGGAATTATGATCTGCAAATAGCCCATGCTGGTACAATTCTTTCCTGAAATACTGCAGCTCATGGAAGGACTCACCAAGCAGGGTAAAATTATGAGGAGGAAGGAGAAGCAGAGAGGAACTGTTATGAACTGACTGCAGCTACTTCTCCCCGTTACTCTCAGTGCCATTCAAGGTGACAGGGGGAGAAAGTAGAAGACTCAAGAATGAAGGAGTAAAGTTGAGTCTGGGAGAAGAGGGTAAGGAAAAGTTAAGGAGATGTTTTAATTTGTAGCTTTGTTTCTCACTGCAAAAATCTATTTTAACTGAAAGTTAATCAAAACAATTTCCCCTAAGTCAAGCATGTTTTGCCTGTGAGGGCCACTGGTAAGAAGCCTCCTCACCTACATCAACTCAAAAAACTTTCACTTATTCTCTCCTCTCCTGTCCAGGAGACGAAGTAAAAGAGCATCTGTGTGGGTGACTGGCATCCAGCCAAGTTTAACCCACCATAACTATTTATAGGTTTCTCCAGCTAGTAGCAAAACACAGTATATATTGTCATGCTGCTTTGAAAATCCAGAGACATATAGTACATACCTCTGTCACTTCATAACTAGTAGTTTAAAATCATTGCCATCTCCATCTACTCCTGCATCACTGCCCCCTAATATAACTAACTCACTCCTCTTCAGTACCCTTTGCCTTTCTGCTCAGTTTTTCCCCTGATCTGTTTAGCTTATCATTTTCCTGCAGTTCATCTCTCCTGGAAGGTAAACACAGTTCTTTCACACTGGGTCTTTATCTACAGAATACTCTATGCCAAATGTGCTCACTCAGGAGGTCCAACAGGATCAGTCAGTCACACTTATTCTTCATTAGTGATTATAATAACCCACAGTGATCTTAAATCCAATTATAGTTACCTCTCAATATAAGAATATATATATTTGGCAGATAATTAGAGACAAGACTCTAAGCATAACAAATCTTATAAAAAAGTCTTCCAGCTCTCCAATCAGAAGACACAAGTTTCAGTTTTTCAGCCTTTCTGTCAAGATCATGTTTGATCTTCTCATCTACAATTGCCTGAACCCTCATAGAGAATTTCTCTGACCTGTCAATGTTTTCTTCAACCTGTTATCCTGAAACTATGGCAAAGCAAGCTTTACAGCTTGACTGCAGCCAGCCTTCACAAGGCAACGGCTACCAGTTTTAACTACTTCTTGTTTATTAGTGTATCAAAAGTACCCATGTTTCTGTAGAAAAAAAGTTGGCTAGTATCAAGCTGGCTTGGAGTAAAAGAAACCAGTGGTGAAGGCATATCCATGTTTATATGTAAAATTCCTAAATTCATAAGGAACAGCTTCAATTCAGGGGAACAAGGATGCAGAGATATCTAACCTTAAACTGTCTGAACCCTTACAGATACCCAAAAAGACTTTTCAAGTGTAACTCCTACTTTTAAACTAGAATTCCTGTTCTCTGTCTTTTATTCCTAAACAGTTTACAGTCAGTGATGCTAACATTCCCATAAAATAAAAAGCCTCCAATGAGTTTTGCTAAGACAATGACACCAAATTTCTTACTGAATGCACTAAAAATTCTCCCTCACTTTTATTTAGATCATAAATACATTTCTTTTTTCCCTAGAAGTCTGTAAGAAGCTTCCCTCATTTCTGAGTGTTTCTGAAGGTATTTTTTCCAAAGAAAGTAAAACCTGCTCTTCTATAAATCCTCTACGATTTTTCTTGACCTCATAAAACTGAACATCAATCAGCACTAATAGCAATAAACCTACACATAATCAATCAAACAGATGTGCTGGTTTATTATCCACATTACTATCAGTTCCTAAACCCACCTGTGATACTATTATCAAATATAAAGCACCTACAAGACTCCCACTAATGTTTGGAGTTCTCAAACACTTGGATCAGAATATAAAGTAAGCTATTAATTACAAACCAGCCTACTTTTTGGTTTGTAACTAAGATTACATTATGATAAATTTTTCAGAGGTCACCCTGCGACTGTCATTTGCACATTTATTTCTATGTGTTTTTTCAAATGTTGGGTTTTTTTCCCATATATAAAGCCAAGCACAGCTCAATAACAAGGTTGTACACATTTACTTGTGTCTTGAGTTTTATTTTTGTCAAAGGTGAAGCAAAAAACAGCCATGATATTGACCTTTCAGAGAAATACATGATATTTTCATGGATTGCATTTTTATATTCATTCTTATTTGAAGTAATTGCAAAGAAAATGCAATAAAATCAGACTCACAGGTGGCTGAAAACATAACACTATTTGTTGTCTGGTTTGCATATATTTAAAGTATGTATGTCATTTAATACTGAAAAATTGATCATCCTTAAAGAACACTACATTTATGTTCAGTCTTCTTGAATTTGACAATATATATTTGAAATTTTTCTTCTTCATAGATTATTATCATACAAATGCCGACCTTTGTTTTCATTCTTACAATCTCTAATCCATTTTGTCTTCAAAGGACTATCTTAAATAGCTTTGCAGTCTAAACTTAAAAACTCTTAACTGACAGCCACAGTCACTGCTTTATCCCTCTCATCTTCACTAAACAAGGATTAGTGAAATTCCTGTATCTAGTCATGAAGCCACATAGCACAGAAAGTGCAAAACTTATTTAGTGAGCAAAAATAAAAAGATGGTGGTATACTATGAGTATTTCTTCTATCAAGAATGTTAAAAACCTAATGTTTTCCCAAAATTAAATCCCTCGAAAATCCTTAAATGTCTTTCAGAAGTAAGATAAATAAGTAACTACATTGCAGCTGCAAAAGTTTCCATCTTGGTGGGGAGAAAGGATAGGGCCTAATATTACTATCAAACTTATGACATGGTCTCTTAAATTCCCGGGCATAATTCAATTAAAATTAAGAAAACATAAAACACAAAGTGAAATCTTAGAAAAAAAGATTTTTTTTTCAACCTGCTCAGGCTTCCACAATGCATTGATGTAAAAAATATGAATCAAGATCAGGGGAGATATTTCAACTTTATTTGAGAAAAAAATAACATGATAAGGGCGATCCAAACTGCAAATTCAAGCATTCAATACACTTGGACAAAAATATATTGGACACAGATGACTCCTCTAATGATCTGAAGGCTTGCATTCCTTTCCTAAAGATCTACTTAGCTAAACTGCAGTTGTCCTACTGATAAATTAATCTGGATTTGTTGTAGCATAAGGAGAAAAAGTCTGATCTTTAATCTGACTAATTTTGCTCTGTTTGGAGCTGAGCACATTTCTAGTGTTTCACCAATATTAAATCAGTAGTTTTATAATTCCATCCTGCTAGACTTAATAATGCTAAAATAAAAAAAGTTATTACTTACCTCGGGGCAACAGTGACAGTGTTTCCTTTAGGTACTGAGAAATCATCAGCATCTCTTCCTACAAGAATAGCGTTGTATGTCAAAGTTTTACCGCTTGGGTTTTTCAGAAGTACCTATCACAACAACAACAAAATCAGCCTATTTTTATTCTCTTTCTAGAGTACAGAAGGCATGTTCTGTCTAAGTTCCAAAATACAAATTAAGCTTATCACAAAATAAGTACTTCAAATAACTAGATAGATAATTTTTCTTCCTAAGAAGTATAGACTTCCCACAGACTTTCCAAACACAATTTTTCTGAGTACTCTTTTTGCAGTGTATACTGCACTCCTATGCCTGTTAATCTCTCATTCCTCTCTATCTTTCATTTCAGATTTGTCAGATTTGTAGATTTTTTTCTATGCTTAGAAGCATGGGTTAAAAACAGCAGCAGATGTGAAGTTCCCAAGCCTGAAGAGAAAATTTAAAAAAAGATGCAAGCTTCCATCTTCTATATTTATTAGCTAACTGACATAAACCCCATTCATTCTTTGTTGTAATACATACTTAATATAAAAACACATCTACATACAGTGTTTTAACCTTGTACTGCTACAAATCTAAATTCAATGGTATCAGTACCTGTTTAACCACAGTTGCATGGAGAGCACCTGTAAATTCTATAGTGTTCTTGGGTAAGTAGTGAGGGAGAGTTTCATATAGGTAGACACACAGAATAAGCAGCATGACTGGGTTTGGATCACAGATGTCAGTAGCCTAATATTGAAAACATAAAAGAAAAAATAACCAGTTATTCAGTTTCAATTTTGCCTCTTGAAGACCACTGACATCCTCTGGTAATAAATTGAGCTTAAAACAGTCTTCTTTTCCCCGCAGTTCAGCAGGAATAGGTTCTCATTCTATTTTCTATTTGACAACTGCGTTTAGTTTCTCCCCTAAATTAAATATCAAATCCTAACTAAAAATACACACACTTAGTAGTAGGTTTAAGCAGTAAATCACTACATCAACTTGTCATCCCATTAAAACATGCCTTTTTGATGCAAGACTTTTTTTTTTTTATCCCTTACACAACAGAGTCATTCAATGCAGCAGTAGTTTGACAAAGACCCTCCTTTGCCTAATGCATAGAAAGTGACTACAATTCTAAGCCCTTCATAGGAAGGTTTGCCCAAGTCTCAAGCAAAGAAATATGTCACTGTCACTCTCTCTAAGTAGCCTGGATGAATTGCATATAACTGCAGGTAACCTCACCCTATCACTGAAGAATCAAACTTCCTTCTTCATATGGTTCATATTATAAATTTGCAGTTGTAAACCACTTAAAGAATAAACAAAGCACAGTTTTATTTGTTTTAATATTGATCTGTACATTACTTACAAGCATTGTGTTTATGTGAAGTCAATGTCTTTTAGACACATAGGGTGACATGAGAGAGCAAGAAAACTCGCATGAGTCTTCAAAGTCCTGAAACAGCTGTGCTACCTGTTTTCTGAACCTAATACAAGTTCAACAATATCTAGGAGATACTTTACATCCAGATACATTACCAAGAAGAAGAAAAAGAGCTTTCTCTAGTCAATAATGAAAGCTTTGCATCCACTTCTAGAGGACACAGACAAACAAGTCTCAAATAATATAACATTCCTTTTTAACAAAGGCATACTTAGGATATCAAAGTCTATATTCCTTTTGCACTGTCCTAACAAACAAAGACAAAATAAAAAATTAATCTTAAATTATACGCCTTTTTGTTTATCTGGAAGAGGTATGTGTAGCAATAAACAGTTTTATTTAGAACTTTAATATTTATTGTTGATAGTATTAAAATTTCCAGGGGTCTCTAAGAAAGACAAATATTTGTATACATTGATATTCCTTCTAAAAACTACATTAAGGTACTTTTTCACTGGACCACACTTTCAGCCCCCATACTATTTTATATCTATAACCCTTTGTATTCTTGTCCTCAACATGATTAGATGTTTATTCCCTAAATGGAGCATTAGAGGGAAAAAACCCTCTTTAAATCTTTTTTTAATTGATTCTTATGAGGTAATTTTCATAATTAACCATCTATTCCAGAACCCGAATACTCTTGAGCAGATTAATCAGGGGAATGAATACTATTTCTAAAGCAGCAGGATGAAGGAAACAGCAGCTATTTAGTCAGCCACCTGCTCTCTGATGCAAGTCTATGTAGAAATATTATTTGCATTAGTAAATGTTTCTTCTTAGTATATTTTCTGCTTCTACATGGGTCAGTTCTGTATATTATTGAATGGGAAAAATGCTGCACATTTTGATCATAACAAGAAAATGTAGCATTTTTTAATATTCTAATAAAATTATTGTGCAGATTATCTTTTCCTCTTCAGTGTTAAGAGAAAAAGAATAAAAATTCAGATTACTTAAACATCTAATGAAATATGACTTCATTAAGGATGTTCCCATATGTCCTAAATCATGGTTAACTATAGATATGGGATTTAAAGTTATGGTTTTTCTCTTTTCCGTTCATATTTTTCCATGGCTATTAAATTTTTTTTTGATACTTACTTAATAATTTTACTGGGAGATGACAAGCTTAAAACAGTCAACTCAATAAGGCAACTCCATGGGAAGAACTAGTCCTACTAGGAAACTTTAAATCAAAGTGAAAATTTCATTCTTATTATCAGAAACATTTGGATAACTGCAGTTATTCTGCTTTCCAAATAGTAACGATGATAATTTGGGAAAATACATCACATATTTTAGTCACATGGGCTGGAATAGGAAGAAAACTTTCTTGCCTCTTCTTAACTGTCTTCAGTGCAGCAAGAGAGATATATGTCCGTCTATTATCTCAACTATCTGAGCTGATTTTAATTTCCAAGTTAAAGTTTTACACTAGAGCATATACTGCAGTGCTTCGACAAACCAGCCAATTCAACTTTCTAATTAGTGAAAGCTCAAGATGCAATACAACACTCTGTAGAAAACAAAATGTGTATCTCAAAGAACAAAACACAACAGTCTATTTTCAAGTTTTTCAGAAAGGCCCTTGTTCCTCCTGTAGGTCTGGCAAAAAGCAGTTTCATTAATGTCCCTCGTCAGAGTGGAAAAGCTATTGTAATGACTTTGAACAAGGACCCACACATATAAACGCTTATGAATCTCCTTGGAGTATCAGAGACTGGGTATCCCACCATTCTGCCTCTGCCAACCAAGCAGTTGATAAAGCAGCGAGTGCAAGAAACTGGGCAAATATAAAGTGGTATTTTCATTGACATAATTTGCCATCTTCTGGAAATCAGTGGCTTACAGATTTATTGATTATTGTTAATCACCTCTTTCATTATTTTAATTTCTTCTCTATTTCATTCTTTACATACAGAAAGCAACATGACTGTCATTAACAGTTTATGAAAGAGATATTGAAGGCATAAATAGTTGCCAGGGCACAGCAAAAGCCAGCTGCTCTCTCTGGACCAGGGAGCCAAGAGAAATATAAAACAGCTGCAGAGTCCAGCCAGGGCCCCATCCAGAAGTAGAGCAGCTGGGGGGGCACCAGGGCAGCCTCAGCCATGGTCATCGGGCACCTCCCTGGGGACCAGGAGGGGCCAAGGCTGGGATGAGGGTCTATGGCTGGGTAGGGCAGGGCTGTGAGGATCTGGAGTCTAGTCCTGCTGTAGTGTTGCGGAGGATAGGTTGAGAGCCCTGCAGGGCTGACTGTGGGTTGGTGGGGGAAGCCCCATAGTCTGGGTTTGAGTAGTTAGAGCTGGGGGTACCCCCAGGGTCTTGAGATTAGTTAAGTCTAAAGAGCATTCAGCCTGTATCATTTGATGATTCTAAGATAGACATGTCAGAAAATGATATTTTTAACCAAGCCACATCTCATTGGTTGCAAAGAAACCAGAAAGAGCTGTATCTCTGAACAGACTCCTAATGTCTTCTTTAGAAAGAGAAACCTCTCATTTTCCATACCCTAAAGCATTATATAGCAAGGTGGGGAGGGAAAACAAGAGAGAGAATATTAGTACTGGAAAAGATGGCAAGGCTTGGTTCACGGACTACAAGCAGAGAAGGGATGGAGTCTTTTCCCAAAGCATAAATATTATTTAAGGAAAGATGATTTAGTTACTGAAAGCTTCACAGGCTTGCAGCTAACCTCAGCTCAGCCTTAATTAAAATAACTGCCTATGGTCCCGCATGAAAATGTTCTCTCTCATTTGTACTATAAGGAATATGAAATATTATTTTGTTTGGCACAATGGGAAGGAGAAACTCTTCAAGATGTATAAGAACAGACAAGCCTTACCACATTTTTACCTATACACATACTAAGTTAATTTTCCATTACATCTTACTAGATAATCTCCAAGTGGAACTCCGCTGGTAGCAAATTCGTTAACTTCATGGAGTACAAAGGCAGGAAGAGTTACTCACTGCTTTCTCCCTCTTTTCTTGCCCAGTGCCCTATCAAAAATTGCATCCTACTCCAGCAGTTCTAGCACAGCTCCTCTAAAATTCCAAGAGAGCATCACTGGGCACTGATCTGTAGTTTCCTACATAATGCTTATCCTTCTAATTCTTGAAATTTATTTAATATACTTTTCACACAATGATGTAATCATATGCCTCATCTTGTATTTCTATTCTATTTCCACCACCACTAGTTTTTACGATTGTAATTTTAGGATGCACTTAATACGCAAAGTAAGAAAAAGCTTCTTCCCTGCCAAAACATTTAAACCTGAAGTCTGAAAAATATTCTAATGTTTTCCACTCACTTATCTCAGTAATGGCTATTGAATGTTATCAAGCATTTGTAGGACAAGTCATTCAATACAGCTGTGGTTTTATATCTCAACTGTTCATCTTTCCTGTCTTTTCATTTGAGATAGTAAAGATGACAGAGTAGACTATCTATTGAAGTCTAACTTTCTTTTACCACCTTCTTCTACTCATTTACACTTACCAGAACTTATACCCTCAGAAAAATTATTGGTTTATCCCATGCCAAATTCATAAAATGTGAAGTCAACAATGTATTTGTGAAATTAATCTCTACGATTAAGATCTCTAAACTCTAGGAACTAATTTAAAAACAAAATAAAACCAGTTTACTTCAGAAAAGCATTCAGTAGAAAATTCACATAGTTTATGTGTTATTTGCTTTAAAAATCTGTTAGCAAACAATAGCAATTAATAAAGTTTAACAGATTTATGCCTTAAATTATACCCATAACAAAATTTCCAAAAATATGAAAAAACCTCTCACATTTCTGGGAGAGTTGGGTGCTTGCTTTTTACCTTTTTATTTGTGCTCTAATGTTTCTTAGTTAAAGAAAATGCTGAAGTGGACAAACTGGATACATTATTATACTTCAAATTTTTAATATTCCAATTTAGGACTATATCAAAACCAGACAAAAAATTCAGGGCTAGTAGATTGGTTTTATTGCAAAAAACCAAAGTTATGTAACTGCTGCAACACCATCAGCTCTGTGCTGTTAATTCCATAACCAAGTCTCCATGTTTTCAATCATCTGTGTATTACTAAAGTCTGGTCTTTAGTTTTGCCAGTACTACTGGTCTGAAAACAGTTCATAACAGCTTACAAATAACACCTCATGATTTTAAGAAAATAGATTTATAACTCAGTGCAAAAATTAAATGGCGTTAACTGCCCCTAAGTCATTTCATGATATTTAGAAAATGACGGCATTTCTGTTATATATATATATATTTTTTCTGTACAGCAGTGAAGTGCTATATATACATTCTTTTTTTTTTTTCTTAATTAAAAACAGATCAGGGTATTTTAAAACCAAAATAATCACAGTAACTATAAGCCAAATTCCTGACAGACAGAAAAGAGGAGAAAAATATTTATAAAAGATATTGGGAAAGAGTAGATGACTGAATCACTTTTTATGGCAAAAACACTTTCCGTTTCTCTGAATACATAATTATTATTTGAAGAATTTAATGAAGCAAACTATTCAACAGAAGCAAAAAATCATGCAAGAAGGCTTTCCCCATTACAAAGCCTATGAAGCAATGATGAAAATAGACAACTCAAGCCAAAGAACAGCTTCTAGTAGGCCACACAAAACCAAAAATTAGAAAATATTTGAATCAACAGCCATGACATGTTACCTATATAACGCATTTAAACCAATAACTGTGAATGACTATTGAAAATTACAGCAAAAGTATTAAAGAAACAGAAGGTAACAAAAATACTATTATAAAATTTCAGAATCAGAAAGACATAAATTTCATCTTTAACAGTCATTTCCACATTTTTTATGTTTACACATGGAATTTAGAAGTTAAACATATAGGAAACAGTGCTATCTGTGAACAAAAGTATGTCCCTAAATTTATATAGACTCTGCTTATGCAAGGGCAGCAGCCAAGTTCTCAATAAGCTGGAACTCAATGTTCCAGCCTTCTGACTATCATCATGGTCCTCCTGAACAGATCCATGTCTTTCTTATTCTGGGTACCCCAGTACTGAACACCGTACTCCACGTGCAGTCTCACAAGAGTGGAGTTGAGGAGTATCACCTCCTTCAACCTGCTGGCTATACTCTTTTAATCCAGCCCAAGATGAGAATGACTTTCCAGGCCACAAGCACATATTGCTGTCTCATATTTAGTTTTTCATCCTCTGCAATTCCTTCTCCACAGGGTTGCTCACAACCCACTCATGGCCCAGGTTGTATTTGGGCTTGGCATTTCTTCCACCTAAGTGCAGAATCTTGACGTTAGCACTTGGCCTTGCTAAACTTCATGAGGTTTGCATAGGCCCAGCTATCTAGCCTGTCAGGGTCCCATGTGATGGCATCCCTTCCCTCAAGAAGACCTCACCAATCAGATTGGCGTCATCCTCAAACTTCCTGAGGGTGCACTCAATCCCACTGCTTGTGTTCCCAACAAAGAAATTGATACTGGTCTCAATACAGACCCCTGAGGGACATCACACATCACTGGTATACACTCAGGCATTTAGCCATGAACTACAAATCTCTAAGTGTGACCATACAGCCAACTCATCCACTGAGTGGTCCACATGTAAAATTCACGTGTCTCTATTCTAGAGACAAGGGAGTTGTTTGGGACAGTATCAAATATTTGCACAATATTATCAATAAAGCTAAATTCCAGTCCAATGTTCTTTATCTAATGCTCTGATTTATCAGGCTTACAGATCAAAGGAAATAGTTGTTGCACCCAATTTTATAAGGACGTTTAAGAAGATTCAGCATGTTACAACACTCTCCAAATGTTTACCAGATTACTGCAGGAAAGATAAATATGACAAGATAATTGCTACTCCAAAACACACACAAAAAAAGGTCATTTTTTAATATTTTCCTCTCCTCTATTTTCTGAATTTAAGACCACACATGCATATCAGGTTCCTATTTCAGGCAAACTAAGGTATTTGCATTTATGTTATAGATAGGTAGACAGACAGATACAGACTTTTAGCTGTATATTTTCAATATCATACAAATTTTAATCAAATCACTAAGAACTATATAGAAATTATTTTCCTGAAAGTTACTTTTGTAAAGAAGTAGCTATATTTACCAAGTTAATACCTTCTTAAGTATCAGAAACTGAAGACAAAAAAGTGATAATCAATCATCTTTAGAGATGATTACTAATAAAAGTATGACTAAAATATTAAGTGATAGCCAAGAAGTTACCCTGTCTAAGTGCATACAATAATCTGTAGATTACATCAAGAAAAAAAATCCTATATTTCCTATAAATTAAAATAATTCTATGTTGCTGCATTTTTTCCTCTTTTCCATTGGCTGCTGACAGCATCTTCTTTCTCTCCTTCATTTCAGACTCAAGTCTTGCTGTTACCACCTATACCCCTTTCTTCCTCATACGGCCACGTTATTGCCCAGTATCACTGTTTTCTAATACAAAACTATGCTGAACACCTCCCTTCATTTCAACATTCATTTTCAGCTTCTTAACACTCTGGCTTTACTCACATCATCATTCACAGACTGTTTGAAAAAATCCTCCCTTTTACTTGCTACCCAACCTAAATGTTGGCCCCAATTTTAAATCAGTCAGTAGCAAATTGAGTTCCTCTAGCAGCAACCCCCAATCACTGCATCTTCTCTCCTAATCTATTCTTGTCATGTACATTCCTTCTATATCGCTGTTATCGACTATTCTATCTTGCAATATTTTATTTTGTGCTTTCACTTGGATCTTCTACAAATCAAAGCATTTTATAACTTAGAAATGTCAAACACAAATTAAAAATACATTGAAAGACACCATTAGTACTCTGGAGTTGAACTGTCACTCATGATTAGAAAGTGGAAACAAATAATTTCTTGCCCAAAGTACTCCATCTTAAGCTTATATCTTAATCCTTAAGAGGATTTAAAAGCCTTGAACTCTGTTAGAAGTATCTTTTCAACTTGCAGCTGAAGCCTTCCAGATAGTTAAACTTCTTCATAATTACAGAATCTTAGATTTTGAAGTGATTGAAAGAGCCATCTATTCCAGATCTAATACATGTCTTGGCTTGTGCTGTCACCACCATCTTTGTATTAATTAATGCAAAGCCGTCTTGAAAGTTTGGAAGCAGTGATTGCCTGAGAGTCAAGAACATCACCAATACTGTTGGAATATTTTAGCCTGTTATATTTAAGAAATAAGACCCTTAAAATATCCCAAATTAGAAGAGTTCAACAATAGGATTCATGTATTTTGCTGCTTGTATTGCTGAATAATAAGAAGCTTTAAAAATTGCTACAATACTCTAACAAAAGCACATATGAATTCCAATAAATAAATATTAAAAGTACCCCTTACTTTCCCTTCTATTTTTCACTTTGCACAATATTTTGTTTGTAGAATATGCCTTAGCTAGAATTAAAATACAGACCAGATCAAGAATCTGTTCCTTTTTCTGGTGTTGACTGATTATGTAGCTTTATTTAAATGCCTAGTCTGTATGGAGATGGACTTTCCCATCTATAAAAACACCAATGACTCAAAAATATGCTGAAATAATAATGTTGTAGTACTGTAGACAATGTGATCTTAAAACACATTAGATGAATTATGGAGAATGTCCTGGAGTTCTGCTTCCACGTCTAATGTGGTTAAATCTTTTTGCATACCTGGCATCCAGTCTCTGCCTTCATGTACTGAACTGCCTCTATTTCTTAGTAAAAGCTTAGGCAAAATATGCCTTCATTTTGGGGACTATATCTAGATTACCTTTTCACATTTCCTGACAGTCACAAGTACACCAAGCAGCAGATTTTCTTGGTTTAGTCTGTCATAGCCAAGATATTTTTATCAGCATATCTGTATCCAAATGTGAAGGCAAGACAGTGGTTGATACTACTGAAAATAGCAGGGTTAATTTTTCCTTGCACAATCAAAGGTAGAGGAGGAAAAGAAAATTGTAATTGAGCTTTTTTTCCTACCATTTTGTTCACATCACACCTCTACCTCTAATTCCTAATACTATTAATTCCTTGGAAGTTTCTGCATATGTTGACAAATACTATGTCTATTCTTCTGTATCCCTTCCTGGTCTCCAGCCACTCAATATGCTCCATGGCCACCCTAGCCAATCGCAGTGCCCGGCATTCATTTTGCTCATGATGGAAACCTCATGACTCTGCAAATTCTTATGAGAAAGACGTTACTGTAAACAGATTTCACTAGTTTTTGCAAGGACAGTATTTTTAATGGCTCGGGGAGTAAAGGAGAAAAGCATCTGCCATTTTTAATAGGTAATAGTTCAGTAACTAACACATACAACCAGCACATGGAAAAGAGCATCACTGTAACCTTGTAATATAGCCTTGACCTTGTTATTAACAGGCCATAAGCTTTGTACTGAATTTACTGGGCCTCAGCACTTGGGTTTGACAAGCATTCTCTGTTTTAAGACTTGCTGACCAGCTTGTAGCACTTTGCTTTACTTGGTTCAGCTGTGACAGCAACTTTTTTAATTGATTGAGTCACTGTGACCAAATTGTTCATATTTGTACGGTACTATCAGAACCAACAGCTATAAATAATTCACAAATGGCCAGTTAAAGAAATGCCAACTGGGAGCAGGAGTAAACTGGTTTAGGTGCAACAGAAAGAACAAAGCAATAATATCCACCATATGTAAATATAAAAAATTTGGAGCTATAACTCAATGAATAACAAGACAGACATAAAGCATGTTACTAAATATATTAAAATAATCCAAAGTGAATCCTCAGTTGAAAAAGAAATTACCATTAAAAACGTCATATTTCTCCCAAAAAAAGGACATCTGAAGCTTACAGTGTTACTCTCATCAGTTGTCCAAAGCTACTGGCTTCTGTGTGTATCTGTCAGAGACTGATTTTTTGCTTCTCAAATGGTTTGCTTTAAATTGTTTGGGTTTTAACTGCAGCAGAGGCAGCATCCTTCAACACTGTCTCACTCTCACAAGCAGCCTCGCTGTGTTTCTCTCCCCAGAGAGGTTCTGCTGCACTCCTTTCAAGAGAGCAAGGGCAAAAATGTGCCTTGGACTCACCTCAGACCCCACAAGGCCCACCCCGCAAAGAGCACCTAGGGCCTAGTTGGTGTCCTTGCACTTTGCTCACTCTCTCTCTCACTTGCTCCATCTCTCCCCCACTATTTCCTCACTTTTGTCTCACTCTATTTTCCCTGACCGTAGATTTAGCAAGCCAAAGCCCATCTTACTCCTAAGATCGTCTGTACCAACAAATTCCTTTTAGACTGATCATTTGGTATTGTTTTGCCTTCATCTAGCCCAGTGGGCACTGAGCCCATAAATTTTATGGGGACACACAAGATCTTACCCCTGGACTGTCCAACTGAGTCATAATAGCATCAAACCTGCGACAGTATCCTCATGGGCCTTCATGATTAGAAAGATGCACAGAAGTGCCATCAGACGTGCATTTTATTTTTTACCACTCCTTTTTATGCTTAAATGCATGATGCATTGCAGAGCTACAGACTGGGAGAAGTCTGTGTAGAAGGATGCCAGGAGGAGAGGGACCTGGGGGTGTTGGTCAACAGCCAACTGAACATGAGCCAGCAGTGTGCCCAGGTGGCCAAGAAGACCAATGCCATTCTGGCTTGTATCAGAAACGGTGCGACCAGCAGGTCCAAGGAGGTTATTCTCCCTCTGTACTCACAGAATCACA
>WAAB01005283.1:260340-281367 GCA_013389865.1 Piaya cayana
AGGTCCTGAGGGACATGGTTTAGTGTTTGATAGGAATGGTTGGACTCGATGATCCGATGGGTCTCTTCCAACCTGGTGATTCTATGATTCTATGTTTTTTCTTAAACACTTTTTTTTCTTAATTGCCTTAGAACGTTAATAAAATCCAGTCAGGATTTCATTGTGTGATTTACAATGCTAGAATCTGAACTGAATTCATCTTATGTTCAGCTAGTTGCATATATGTGATTTTAGAAATGAAGGAACTAAGGAAATTACTTGTAATTAAGTGTATCTATATGAAGCAGTATTTTGGTTTCCATCATACAGTAGTATATCACAAAACAAAATTGCTTTACTAAAATTGCACCTTAATTCGATGTATAATACCTCTATCATGAAAGTGAAAGAAAACAAATATAAGAATTGCTATTATGAAATTGTTTACCTTTATGCCTGTGGCCAGACTGACAGCATGCATAGCATTCACGAGTATCAAACAGTTGTGCAGAAACTGTGAACGAGTTCTTGGACTAGTATACATTCTTACAAAGTGAGTAGCAATCTAGAGAAGACAAAGAAGTCAAACTCTCAGTCTTCTACTTACCAAAATTATTACATTTGCTTTTTCACTTTCAGCAATCCATAAGATGTGAATTTTGAACAAAAATTCCCTATTAATAATACACCTAGACAAAAGAAAAATTAATAGTGAAATCATCACTCTAGCCTAGCTAAATGTTGGGTTTTTTTCTTCTTTTTAAAAACATAAGCCAACAGTTCCAAAGGAAAACATAAGGCCTGAATAACTTACATGAATAAACAGTATAAAACTTGCACAATATTAAGATAAGTCTTACCAAATATGGACAATAAGCTGCCAGCTGTGCTGCCAATACCAGACCGTCTAGAAGATCTTGGTCAAAATTTACTATCCATCTCATTGGCGGTACTCCACCTGATGTAAAAACAAAGCAACATGAATTAGACTCTTCTCTCCTTAGATGCCTAATTTTATTATAGATAGATATGATGCCTATTTGAAATGACTGAGTAGAGGAATAGCAAAAGGAAACATCTGTTCACATGTAGGATTTCCCAGGCATAATTCGCTTCCAGACCTATTGTTGAAAACATGAAAAATCTCACATAGAATATTGTAACTATTACTGATAGACTCTGATACAGCATGAAAGAGATTTCATCACAATGGAACAGAAAGCAAGTTCAACTTAACCTTACAGATTAGGATCCTAAACATGTAAATTGTTTTTATTTTTATAGACATAACATTCATAGGGCTACTGAACTCAAGAAAATACATATGCATCTTTTAAAGTTGCAATGTTTATGCACATGTGAAGGAAAAGGTTAGCAATTTTCTTTAAGGTCATAATGAACTATTTGGTATTAATGCAATATAAATGAAAGCTAACAGCTCAACTCCCATGACACAGATTACTTCTACAGTTGTGTTGTAAAGGCCTATGTCTCACAAGGTTAGATTATTTTCTTATATTTCTAATGTTTTTATTTAAAATTTATTATTAAGATTATTTAGAAAGTAAACATTTTATTACTATTTTTATTTGAAACATTCTAGAACTTAAATATTTAACACAGCATTTAAACAACAGATTTTTGTTCTTAAGCATCATAAATTACTGTATTCTTCCTATGGTGTATTGAAAACTCTCAGCCTGAGACATTCTGTAAGTTACTGACATATCAATAACTAAAAGCTTTAAATCATTGTCTATGCCAAATTACAGCTACTTTAGTCTCTAGATAATATGCACTTCATGAAACATGAACACATAAGAGCTGACCTTGTTTTAAGAAGAGCAATCTGTTCATAAACATTCAAGTACCGAGTCACATCCTCGCTGTTGTGCAGTTTCTTCCAACTGTTACTGCAAAAATGCCTATTGCTTATTTTTCCTTGTTTTCCTTACTGTCACACTCCCAGATTTAGGGAACACTTTGTACTTCAGCCACTGGCAAGGTTTTCAGATAGAGTGGGATCATGCTTTCTCATATAGGACGACTTATATAGATATTATTTCACTATACATGAAGAGAGTGCATTGTTTACCAAGTTTAAGGCTTCCCAAGTTAAAAAAAAACCAAAACCACTGATGTACTACAGAATCTGAGATGATAAAAAATCTTCTGCATAGTATAAACACATAGATGTTCTAACATTATAAAACTGTGGGGGTTTGGGGGAGAGTTTTGACTCAAACCATCACATGTGATGGGTTCGTTGCCCGCATTCTCCAGCAAAATTACTGTGATGGTTTGAGTCTAAACTCTCCCCCAAACCCCCACAGTGTNGCCGGAAAAAGGAGGTGTGACCCACCCCCACAATACACCCTGATTTACGTAGAAAAGGTTGCATGGAATACTGGGAATTGTAGGGTTTTTTCCTCAGCCACAACCTGGCTATTCTGAAGGGGCCAAAATCAAACCATGACAACTCTTCATAGCAATGAAGAATTTAGAGACACCAGTATTTGATACTGAAATCATTTAAAAGAACAGAAGCATAAAATGTTTTACCAGGTAACACATTCCAGATCTTGATTTCAAGTCTGTCCTTATTAAGGTCTTCATTCTCCAAGTCCAAATACATGAAAGCAGGGGCAAAAATTGTGTATATTTTTAAGGTCTCTACCTTTGCAGATATAATACTGTAAACTGAATGAAAGCTCTGGAGAGAGAAAAGGATAGATTCCCAACACATTGGGAATGCAATGGACTGACTTAGTGGTCAAGAATGCTGAACTTTATATCCAACCATTTATATAATTTGCAGAGAAGATTACAAAAAAAAATCAATTTAACAAAAAAAAAGTACCTCTACAGAAGATATCAACAAGTATTTTTCATTACCAAGCATTTTGTAAAGGAGGATGTGGTACAGTATCAGGATTATCTTTTACTGATTTTGAAAAGAAAAAAAAAATTACAGAGAAAACCAGTTTTCCATTAATGATCCAGAACTGCATTTGAAGTATAGGTCAAAAAGAATTAATTAGAAGATAATTCTGTACTGACTTCTAATGACATGATACATAAAGAAAGTAGTCATTAGGGAAAACAAATATACTCTGTAAGGAACGATTTCTCCTTGTGGCACGAAGATCAAATGAAGAACCTCAGAAAGATTTGGAGTGCTATCAAGAAAGATACTGTATGCCAAAAATACCTTACAACCTGCTGCTTCTAGTAACAGTCATTTCAGACTTCTTTGTAAAAATATCATGCTCCTGTACAATAACATGGAAATAAAGATGTCTGGTCTAATTTACTAAGCACTAGAGAGTCTAGATTACTCTTAACAAAATGCTTTCAAGGAGAGTGTTAGAGATTATTTGCTTAACTGCAAAAATAAATTCTGGTGCAGTGGAAAAAAAGAATGTAACTAAAATGCATTGGGAAAGCAATTAGAATATTAATTTCTAATTACACTTTAAGAAATTATTTCAACCTCCAACAAACTCCTGTACCACAATCTAAGCAAAATATGTCTTTCATAATTCTTTTGTTCATTTATAGATTACATATGTCTCAGCATCTGAAAAACTTAAATGTCTATCAATCACTTCACGTCAACTACTTCAGCAAATTCATATAGCTCTAGTAGGAAAGAATAGGAGCAGATTCTACACAAGCCTACAAACAGAGGCATGTAAATTTACCTGAGCTTAACTCTGTGACATTGATAATGATTTCAGTTTGCCAGTTCTTCAATGTGGTGACATTCATGCTTTGTCCAAAATTCCTTGTTTTTTCCTATTCATGCTATAGTGACTTCTAACATTATTTCAAATGAAAGAAAAGATCAGTAAGTCAATAAGTTTGAAAGTCAATGACTGCTGCTGCCCACATCTCTGTCCACAATACTGTGCCTCACCACACTGTTCTCTGTTTATACATACAATTACTTTCAACAAGGTAGCTTTCACGACAGTAAGATCTTGGATCTCAGCTGGTGTAACTTTCTCCTCAATTCATTACATGGGAATATAGATGGAAATCTTAGTATAAATGAATCATCATATAAAATTTTATATCATATATTAACTTTATTATTTCTTAAACAGTCTCCTTTCTTTTGGAAGGCCCTAAAGTGCTATTTTGTTCCATTTTCATTATGAAAAACTAAGGTCTAATAGTTTAAATAAAAGAATTGGCTTTAAAAAGAGATAAACTCTCTCCTTCCTTTAACAGGAATTGAAAGTTTCTTCAAGAGTATTCAAAAAGAAGTTGCTTCAAAATGCTGTCTAAATAATCTCCTTGCTTGAAGAAATTTATAATTTAATTTAGAATTCCAATGATGTTTCTTTTGCTGTTTTTTCATTACTATCAACAGAAAGAAAACTAAATCAATTTACATCATATTCTAAATATTCATTAAATGCACATCCTGTAAAAAACCCAATAAAACAGAATTTAGGAAAATTGTTAATTTTTTGTATGAACATTTTCAAAACACATTTAAAACATTCATTTATAAATTTCATAAAGAAAATAAATTTCACTTTGTGAGATTTTTTTCCTATTTTTTAACTGAAACAATCTTTTTTCAAGCAGAAAACCCGAAGATCAAGGGTCGTTAATAATTCTGGATGGCAAGGCACCAAAGATGAAGTCTGACAGGGTATATAACTTCTCCCCATTATGTATTATAGGAACAGAACCCAGCAAATATGGGCCTCATCATCTAACTCGGAATAGTGTTAATTTTGACTAAATTCATACGTCTATTTTACAAATGTCTGCAGTAGGAGATATTAGTTTCATCCCAACTCCTTGGTAAATTGCTTGCAGTTATTTCAAAAATGTTTGAAATAGTTACTGAAAAAAACAAATACTTTAAAAATAGCAAAAAATTATTTATTTTTAAAAGCTTACTTTCTTTATAAGAAGATAGACTTATATACCAGACTAACTTATTACTGATCACAAAATTCAATAATCTTTCCTTTTTTTTAATTAGTAGAAGTCAGACCGACTCTTAGCACATAATATTGGTATTTTTAATAAATCACCATTTCCACGTATTTGTCTAAATTTTTTCAGATTAACTACTTCTGCTTTTATTTTAAATTGGGTCTAATATTGAATTGTTCTTCTGGTTGGTCACCTAGATTGATCTGCTCAGCCTGGTTATGGAAGTCCATTAAACTAGATGCATTGATCAAAACTTATATTTTATTGTTTGTCCTATTTAACTTTAGAAGCTACCTTCAGTGTACCACTACCTATCTCAAGGCTTTGGTGGGTATATTACTTGGACACATTCAAGCACTAGTTGTCTCTATTAAATGTGTACTTTCTTCTACCTCCACTAATCCTTCTTTTCATGCTGGTAGAACTGTCTGTGTGGCAGCAAAGCTGGCTTAAAAAGAAAGGACAAAACATGTCTTCCTTTTTAATCCAGATCACCTCAATTCACACAGCCACAGAAATGGCTATGCCTATGTAAATAAGAACATGGCAGCATTATTGTTTAAAAAGCATTTCTTGATCTACAACTTTACAGCCTGGGTAAATCAGAGCATGAAGGGGGGTGGGCAGGGGAAGCCCATGAAGTGGGATATTTTCCCATTTTGGCTAATTAAAAACTTCTATAAGTATTTTTGTTGTTTTCCAGTTAATCCCACTATCAATCAACCTACTTAACTCAAATGCTTTTGAATAAATTAGTCAGTAAACATAATGTATTCTTCCTAATTACACCATATCTAGCAGAAATCTGCCAGCTAACCACTCTACAATAATTAAGTTCTTAAATGTGCTTATCAATCAGAGTAGAAATAAAACAATGGAAATCTGAAATCTTACTCAGGGTATATCATTTTTCTCTAAGCATATTTATGTATTAAATTTCATTTGTATTGGTGCTTCTGGCAAAAAAAAAATTTACTAATGTATCTTTAGGATAAAGACTCTTAGTCAATATCATGACGAAAACCTGGTTGATGGATGTTGTAGGTGAAAAATAGCTTAAAAGATGAATGCTAACAGGTAGTGGATAACAGTGTGTCACTAGGGAAAGGTGGGAGAGGAATTATCCAAAACCAAATTTTTTAAACCTGAGACAGATTCCTACTGCTTGCTAGCTGCATCCCATAGGGGCTGGCTGCAAATTTCAATAACACCTGGACTAAAATGTCATGTTCTGAATCCTGCCATTAATGAAGGGCATGAATCAGAAGCAACCATTAAGCTGATATCAAGTCGTGGTTCTGCACATAGACTATTTAGATTGGTAAAACTGGGACTTGGACTTAAAAAAGAACAAGAAGCCAAAAAAAAGGCATTCCTAAAAAGAAGCAGTGGTCTGGTAGAGACAACAGGGGATTGGGAAAGAAGGTGAAGTTCCTAACTGGAAGAAATATCCTGAGAGATCCTGAAGATCAGAGAGATTCATAGAGACAATTGAAAGTGGATGCCCAGTGTTTGGGGAGGTAATGCCTGAAATTGGTAACTATGAGCAGCAGCACAGCCTGAATTGACACAAATTCTGTCTGATCTCCTTTCCAGGGAGGGAATTTGAGGCCTTGTGAACGCAGCACTGCGTGGAGCAAATTGGTGTGTGAAATTGATTTATCAAATAGGATGAGAGCTCTGACCTTACCGATTCTTCAGTAAACCCCAGTATCCTGCCCCATCACAGGCTGTTTACTCCATCTCACACATGACAATAGGTGAAAACACTTCATAAAAGAAACTAATCAAGTAGTATTAACTTGGAGTGGATGTGCAGTCATTCTTACGTAGTGTACTCAGACATTTACTGTGGTCACAGAAAGCTAAAATATACTGCAAGAGGCCTTGGTAAGTGATATAAAATAAAAGTGGTTTTAATTCAGTTGTTGATGCCCCTCAATACTGAAGGAGGTAATGATAATACTCAATTCAGTGATTTGGAACTAAGTTAATTTCTGCATTTATTTATTTTTAATAGGCAATTTTATTTTTAACTTGTAATGGCATCATGTGGCATGCATGCAGTAACCAAGCATAACAGCATTATCCTTATATTTCTTGTGCCAGGTTAAACCAACTCTTGAAAATACATTGCTTTATTTTTTCTATGAAGCACTTCTCAAGAGAAGAAGCGAAGTTTTGCAATGGCACTCTAATTGTTCATTTTCTATTATTTTATTTTAGAAGTCCAGATTGGTTTTTAAAAAATTACGTCCTTTAAAAAGTCTCTGAAACACATTTTATATCTACTTAATACATAGTCTCGCTCCTAATTCATCCTGAATGTAGAAAAATCAGGTCTGTCAAAACCAAAATTTATGTAGGAATTTTTTTCAGATTTAGATGTTTACCATCTCCCACAAGGAGAAAGCAAAGAGCAAACAATATTCACTGTCACTCTTTAGGCTGGATTTGGTCTTCCCCAAATTTAAAAAAAAAGCACAAAAGGCTACAACGTTTTTGCAGTGGTTTGGTTTTTCTTTTAAACTTCCTTAGTTTTCACTAAAACAAACGTAAATGTTTTTTACGTTCCTATGAATGGATTTGAAGCCTCAAGATTTTTGCAGGATATGAAAACTATTTTCCAAATGGAGATAATCAAGGAAGTATCTATAATAATTCTACACAATAATGACAAACAGTCTATTTGTTGGCAGAATAGCTAGCAACAATCACCATAAACTCCTCTAGGTCAACTTATGTCTATTTCTTTGATAAGTAGAAGATATTATGGCCAAAGGAGAAATACTAGACATTTTAACTTCAGTAAAATTCCAGTCACGTTCTCTTTCATAAGAAAGCAAGGAATAGATAGCATAGGAAAAAGATACTGTTAGGTGGAGAACAAAATTCACTGAAAAACAGTAAGCCTAACTATCAGCAGTCCACAAATCAAACTGCAAAGTACTACATTGTATACTATTTAATATTTTCATTTACAACGTAAAAGTAACTTGACCCAATCTGGAGATAGTATCAAGCAGGATAAAGAATTGATTGGGAAAAAGAATGGGTTGCAAGTACTATAATTTAAGCTCTTCAACAACTGGAGTAATGATCTGAAACAAATAGGATGAAATCAAATAATAATGCATGCAGTGTACCACACTTAATTACAAATACAAATACTAGATGGAAAATTGGATGGACAGAAATTCTGCACAAAAGAAAATCTCATAATGCTGCAGAAAAAGCAATTACTTTTCTAGGCTGCATAAATAGGAGAGTTGTATCATAAGCAGGTAGACATCCTTTCAATTCTATTCGGTTCTGCTTAAAGCTTTGCCTAATATAAAATCCAGTAATGGCACCAAACTTCAAGAAAAGCAGAGAGAGAGTGAGTTTTCCAGGAAAAAAAACAAGCTGAGTACACAGAAAGACTGAAAAGAATAGAATTGTTTGGCCAGGATGGGGGAGAAGAAGTAAACAAAGCAGTACACAATAATTTGTGAATATGTATGAAGTTACTGGAAAAGCAAAGAAGATTCACTGCACATCACATTTTTACAATGAGAAAAGGAGGCACTTAAGACCCTAGCAGGGGAAATTGTGGGTTAGGTTAGACAACAGGAAAACCTTTCCAATGGAAATGAAAGGGGAAATACTGGTGAATATTGCCTGCAATAGACCATGGAATCTCCTTCTACAGAGATTTTCCTAAAGGTCTAGGCAAATACCTGTACAGTACACTACAGGTACAGTCAGTTCACTCTTTGCACAATAGAATGAAACAGATTATTTCTTTTCTCTTTTTCTCCATTTCCTACCTTTGGGCTTTACTGTGGGGGTTTTTCGAGTTTCGTTTTTATTAACTGATCCATCAGTATGTTTCATCTCACTGGCTTACTAAAACTGGTTTATACTTGCTTTGTGCTGCAAAAACACTGGAAATGTACAATTTACTTTTCATTATCCCCCTCTATTACAGTTCCTTCAGTATTCTGAAGCCACTTTTTACACCTCCCATAACACGCTACACTATTCCTCAGCAAGAAAAACATCAGTTTTAAGAGAAACATTTTAAAAAGAAATATTTTGTAAAAATATATCTCTTTGAAGATAGATGGCAGTGGTTTTATTTAAAGAAATACAGCCAAAAAAAAATGCCTAATTGGATCAAGAGTTCCCAGTAGACTCTGAAGCCTTTATTCCCAATGGTTATGAAGTCACCCTTCCAAAATAGCTAACACATCCCTTTGCAGAAATCCAGGAAGAAAATACATCCAATCCTATTCTAACTACATACACAAAGGCATTCTTTGGCATCAGTCCCACACAAAAAAAAAAAAAACCAAAAAAAACAAACAAAAAAAAAAAACAGAACAAAATGGTTTGGCAAGGCAAAATTATAGTGGTGTTTCTGGTAGAACAACATCACTTAGACCTCCCACAAAAACACCACAAAACTCTTCCACCCCACATTACTTTTGTTCTGGAATAACAGATCATGCAAAATTACCATTAATACAAACAGAAAAATTCTAATAGAAAAGGAAAAAAACTTGCTACATAGAAGCATGATTTATTGGTATATTGGATAAGACGACCATCCAGAAAGAATAAAATGGTCTCTATGTCCATATCAATCATCAAAATTCTTGAAGGATCATGTCTTATTTAATACACTCAGTTTAAGGTTTATTTTATATAAAGTAAGAATACCAATAAATCTTTAAAGAAAGTATTGCATTTCTTGTGAAGCTGCTTTGCTGTTTAAACAAGCAATAAAAAAAGTTAAACTCTTGCTATCAGTTGCAAAATGTACTCATATATATCTAAGAAGGCACAACAGAAGTCTTCACAAATGATAAATCTTGTGTTACACAGTGAAAAGCAACTTTTTTCAAATTCTGTTACTGAAAAACAGAGGAAAATATATATAAGGTAAGGCTAGTATTCTATAAGACTATACATTTATATAATAATCTTGAAACTAATGACTTCTAATGTGCAAAGGTACGAAATGACACTTTATAATAAATCAATCAGACTATAGAAGTACAAAGAAAAAGCAGCAGTTGAGTGGTGATATGACAGTAGTCTGTATAAGTAGGTGTGACACTGAGAATGGAAGCCAGGTATTATTGTTAAATAGCCCCAGATGTTTCAGTTGAGGGAGTACCAAATTACAGTATTAAACAGCAAGCTCCAAACAAAACCTTTCACATACAATATAGATTTTAAACCTACCTACTGCTTCAGAATGGTGTGATGCTAGAAGTTTGCACAGGTTCAAAACAGAATTAAACTAGTTCACAGAATAAAAAATCTAGTACAAGTTTGCAGAAGTACCACCTCCATCTCAAGTGGTCTTGAATTTCAAATCATGAAGTCTCAGAGCATGTATAAAGAAAGTATTACCGTATGTTTGTACTATTATTCATCTCTAAGCATCTTCTGTTGGAGGTAGAATACTGAGCTAGATAGATCTCTCAACTATCAGAATATGTCCTACTTAATGTAAATTAAGGCAGTAATAATGGTTTATAATATTACATAAAAAGTTCCTATTCTTGGATCCAAAAATCCCTGGAGGTAGAACTAATCTATAGCTATAATAAAGCCTAAAGTCCTGTTTCAATAGCTTAAATCTGGTACCAAATATTACAAACATTTACAGAAGAAATATGTAGCAATAACCTTTTCTGTAAGTGCTGACATTAGAACTAGAACAAGGTTTAAAAGGATGGTACTGAAGTATACAATATAGGGCATAGAAAAATGAAAGGAAATGTGCCTCTGAATACTATTTTAAAAGGATATCACGTTTTTCCTAAAATATATTTAGGATTAACAATGATAATATGTCTACCTTCAGCACATACAGCATGTGAGGCTACATTTGTCTTAACATGGAAAACAATAAGTCTTTCATTAGAGACTTGTAGGAAAATTAGAGTCCCTGCCTCCTGCAAAATGGTACAACTCTTATTCGTTGAAAGTGATAATTATTCTTCTAAGAAATCCTTAAATATCAGGGAGAGATAAATTTAATACTACTGTCAATTCATAATAAGTGTGAGCAGAAAAGTTCAAGTACCACGGGGCAATGACAGAAAAACAGATACACTGGAGATACATCTCATTTATCGGTTGCAGAAGTCTTTTACCCTGAGGGATGACTATCTACCTTTCTGCACCTAATAAAATTTTCCAATAGTCTTCCACTATTTACATAGGTCTATTCTATTTTTTCTGATTATTATCCCGAACAATGTCTTAAATTGACAAATTCCTTAGGTTTTTATGTATCATTTAAGAATTGTGTTTCCTTATATCAGTATTTTGTTGTTTTTCAACAGAAACTTTCCATTTGTGAAGACAACTGGTTTTGAAATCACTAAACAGTACCAAAAGCCCCTAGACTACAATGTCAGTTTCACCACTATTTTTTTTTTGGCATTTCACTTATAGATTATTTAAAATTCAATAAATTCAGTGTTTGTTACTGAAAAAAAGGTACTGTTAATTCATTGAAAATCTTGATTGTCTGAAATATGTTTTCTCCTCACAAAATATGTGAAGCTATGTTACTAAATATACAGCTATACTTTACTCAATCTACATATTTGGTATGTCTGCAGAAGAAGCATTAATTACACAAATAACAAGAGAGCTTATTTATTCCAATCAACATACAAACACTGCAAAGTGCCATCTTTAGCTGAAAGTAGAATATATGTCTAGACATCTCAAAATGTATTGCAAATAAAGAAAAATTATGTATATTATATATACACATATGCATTTATACAAGCACACAAGACTGAATACACATATTTATGTATGTGCAAATGTATACACACAACTATATGTAGCCTTAAGAGTTACTGGGGTTTTTTTGAAAGCTCTTTTTAGCAACATGCCAAATACGAGCACTTTGAATCTTCTCAGTAGAGAACTTCAAGGACTGTCCTTTGTACTTTTATTTCCCTGAAGCAGCATAATGCCAGCCATTATAAAACCAGAAAAACTATACAAAAAAATGTATTTTATACTACTTCAAAGTCTAAAAAGATACTTTAAACGTGGAGTTTCACCTATTACTCAATAGCATGTTAACTTAAAACTCAGGAATATAATTCTTTTTCTCTTTTCTATTAAAATTTTTATAAGATCTTAGAGGTTTTCCAGCTATAGGGTATGAGATCTGATACAATTCTTAAACATGGAGTATGCAGATTGACTCAGGAAGGTGAGTAGGATGAAAAGTCTAAATATTTGACTTCATATTTATATATTATGTTTCATTCCTATGTTCTGCTGTGAAAATCATGAAATATAACATAGCAAATTGGTTAAAAACCTTGCTAATTTATATTTCAGGAAAAAAAATCCAGATTTTATCACTCAAGAATAACGTTTGCTCATAGTATTTTGCTGAAAGTCAGACTTAAGATAATCATATTATTCATTAGAAAAGTCACTTTTAATTCTAAAGCTTTAAATCAGCTTTTTAATCAAGTTCATAAAAAGTAATAATTATGATTGGAAAAAGCCTGTTTTATAACAATTTTAACTGAAAAAAAATCTTATATGAAATTACACGAGATTCTTCCCTTCTGCCCTTCAAAGATAAAAACTAGCCTTTAACTTTTATTTCTCAATTGCCTCTAAGTAAAAAGCAAGAATCAATGGAATCATGAATACCCTTCCTAAAAATTGGGGAAAGAAGCAAGAGAGGAGAGAGGAGAAGAGGAGAGGGAAAAGTTAATGAAAACAACGGAAAGAAAACTAATAATTTTTATACTAAATGTATGATTATCTATACTTTTTAAGATCTTCAAGGTCATTCAATAAAAATCTCATATTTTCAAAACATAGTTTATCTTTTCCACTATGCTAAGAACCATAACTAATAAGGAAGAGACATAGAGTTTCCAAGGTGATAATTTAACTTGCTAACTTGCAAAATTTTCTTCTTTTTAAGAAGTACAAGTTTATAATTATGGCATTCCAATACTATAGCAACTTTTTAAGGTTTTTTTCATTACTCTTAGTTTTTTCATATTATTAGTAGTTACTCTATCTAAGAAAAATGTTGAAAAGAAGTGTGAAGATAAAGAATGGTAGAAGGTAAACAGAAAATTTATCACATTCAGTCATGCTTCCTCTCCTATCATTACTATTGCCTATATAATGCCTTAAGTGGGCACTGAATCTTATATTTCATGCATAATTAAGGCCTCAGCAGAACAGGCAAAGTTGCATTTTGCAGTTTTACAGCATTTGGTCTCAGGTTTCAAAGTTGCTTTCCATTTTATGGTCAATAAGACATAATACAAGCCTGTCCTCCTTCCAAAGCACTTGCCAAGCTGCTTTTAAAAAGACGTTTATTTTTAGCAGCAGTAAGGGCAGAAGATATGGAGATAGTAAACTCCTTGCTAGTCTTCTCTCTAAGCTATTGAGATCTTAAGTCTTGCAAGAGAAAGAGTTCTGATGAATTACACAGTTATCTTCAACTATACAAGGAAGTAATAAAGATGTGTATTTAAAACCTTCCTGCATTGCAGTAGCCTAGGCTTGGCTCTCTGTCTCATTTCACTTTAAGAAGCAAAGCTATTGAAAAAAAGAGTGAAAAATATGGCCTGGGTAGATCTTCATTTATTTAGTATGAATGGATCACCCAATAATCTAGCCTGTCCTCCATAAAGCAGCTCCATAGCCAAGACATATTGCTAATTGGGGCTAACTCTTTATCCAAAGCAGACTGGATAATATAATATGCAGGTGCAGAAAAGTTAAGAAGGAAGTGGTAGTTGGTCTCTGATCTGACCTGCAGCAAGAAAAAAAGAACTAATATCTCTCTTAAAATTAGCAAATGATAACAACACAAACTCACAGAAAATTGAAAATATTTGGAACTTTCAGTTGGGTTGTATGATCTTTATACTTTGACTGATATTTTTCCTTATGACACTTCTAAGCATTTAAAGTTTTTTCGGAGAAATATTTAAGTACAAATGTGATGATTGATTTCAACATCATAGAATTTAAAGGACCAATGGTATATCAGAATATTAAATCTGCTGAGATATAAAATTTCTCCTCCATTGTATGATCTTAAAAACAAATTCAGCCGAATGATCCCTGAGGTGCATTACTGGTGCCCAGTCTCCAGCTGGACTTCATGCCACTGGCCATAATCCTTTGAGACCAGCAGTTCAGCCTAATACAGTCCAGCTCACGGTCTTCTCAACTATACTGCACTTCATTCATTTGTTTATGAGGATGTTACAGGAAGCTGTTGAAAGCCTTGTCAAAGTTGAGATAAAAAACAACCACTGCTCTCCACCTGTCTACTGAGCAGGTCATATCATTGTAGAAGGCAATCAGCTTGGTCAAGCATGATTTCCACTTCCCCTGAAATTCATGCTGACTATTCCCAAACAATTTCTTGTCTTTTATGTTTAGAAATGGTCTCCATTATTATTTACTCCTTCACCATCCCAAGAAATACAGTAAGGATGACTGGCCTGTAGCTTCCTGGATCCTCTTCCTTCTTGCAGACAGGAATGCAAATCTCTTCCAAATATCCCCCTGATTATCCTAACCTTTCCCAGATTACTGAGTCTCGCCTCATAATGACAATCGCTCAGCACTTGTTGGTGCATCTCATTGGGTCCCATGGACTTGTGTTTTTCCAATTTAAGTGCTCCCTAATCTGGTCCTCCTCCCACAGGGCTGTCTTCCTGGCTCCAGAGTTTCCCACTCATCTTGAGGGCCTGCAATTGCCCAGTGCCAGTCTTAACAAAAAAGACCAAGGCAAACACATTGAGTAACTCAGTCTTTTCTTTTTCATCAGGTGCTCTGCGCCATTTAGCAGCAAGAACAGCACAGTAGCAGACACCAATACATTTGGAGGCAGCAAGTGCTGCAAAGTAAGAGGAAAGTGAAGGCTAAAACCAAGGATGCAAAGAGAAATTGAGACAGGTCATCTGTGGATAAGAAAAGTATAAGATCACACACTTGAGAACTTTTATAATGCAGAGGTATAAAATTAAGGATATTAATTTCATAATTTGTCAAAATTTTCTCATTTTTTAAATTATTGTAACTTTAGCAATGCTAATTCATGTATTTTTGTGAAAGAAATAAAAGCAAAAAAGAGCATTCTTATTTGCATACATCAAGATATTTGTGTTGTCCTCTCACAAACAGAATATAGAAACCATGAACCAAAAAAACTCTATCAAGCTGATATAGTAAGGCAGTATCTGTAACTTTCCATACAAAGGAAGCATATATAATCTCTTCCTGCTTATTCCAATCTTGCACAGCTCTGAAAGCAGAAATGTAAAACTAAGTGAAATGGTAAGAGAACTGTAATGTAGATAAATTTCTTCTGTCGGTAATCACAAAATTCATCTTTATATGTGACCCAGAGTCAAATCTGCACAAATGAATACATTAACCTACCAAGTTATCTGTCTGTTACCTAACAGAAGTTATTATTATTATTTTCTGAGAATCCCAATAAAGTAATTAAATTGTTCTTTTGGGGTTCTAATTTTGGGAAGTTGCCTTCAGAAGCAAATAATTGTAAAAAGCCTACTTTATAATTGCTGATAACTATATGACTGCTTATTAAAATCCCCTCATTTTAATATTCTAATTTATCATGTACTCTTACACAACTAAAACAACATTTTCAATAATTGGTTCCCTAAAACGCAGGTATTACTAGAGTATACAATAAAGACAGAAGACAGTGGGACCAAGAAATATACCCATGCAGCATTTATGGTGAACCACAACACTGGCCAGTTAGCCAGCTGTTCTCTCTGCAAGTTGTCATCTATGCACACAGAACTTGGATAACACACGGCAAAGCAGAGTGCTTGATAACAGGAAAACAACACACTGCAAATACTCCTACTTACCGTAGGGCATGTTACATCAGCTAGGGAAGCTCTCTGAATTAATAATAAGATCAAGCCCAAAATATGACTTGACAGCTAGAAATCTGTTTCTACTGGATGCAGGGAGTGTAGACTGACCTATCAGTCTTACAAAAAGAATTATTCAGCACATTTTAGAATATCTAGTATAATTTGCTTCTATACAAGTTGAATGAGAAAAGCAATGAGATATTCCAAGTGTATGCAAGATAGAGATTATGCCCAAATGAGACATATGGAAGATTATATGTAAATAGATTATCTATAANGCAAAGAGAAATTGAGACAGGTCATCTGTGGATAAGAAAAGTATAAGATCACACACTTGAGAACTTTTATAATGCAGAGGTATAAAATTAAGGATATTAATTTCATAATTTGTCAAAATTTTCTCATTTTTTAAATTATTGTAACTTTAGCAATGCTAATTCATGTATTTTTTTTAAATAAATAAAAGCAAAAAAGAGCATTCTTATTTGCATACATCAAGATATTTGTGTTGTCCTCTCACAAACAGAATATAGAAACCATGAACCAAAAAAACTCTATCAAGCTGATATAGTAAGGCAGTATCTGTAACTTTCCATACAAAGGAAGCATATATAATCTCTTCCTGCTTATTCCAATCTTGCACAGCTCTGAAAGCAGAAATGTAAAACTAAGTGAAATGGTAAGAGAACTGTAATGTAGATAAATTTCTTCTGTCGGTAATCACAAAATTCATCTTTATATGTGACCCAGAGTCAAATCTGCACAAATGAATACATTAACCTACCAAGTTATCTGTCTGTTACCTAACAGAAGTTATTATTATTATTTTCTGAGAATCCCAATAAAGTAATTAAATTGTTCTTTTGGGGTTCTAATTTTGGGAAGTTGCCTTCAGAAGCAAATAATTGTAAAAAGCCTACTTTATAATTGCTGATAACTATATGACTGCTTATTAAAATCCCCTCATTTTAATATTCTAATTTATCATGTACTCTTACACAACTAAAACAACATTTTCAATAATTGGTTCCCTAAAACGCAGGTATTACTAGAGTATACAATAAAGACAGAAGACAGTGGGACCAAGAAATATACCCATGCAGCATTTATGGTGAACCACAACACTGGCCAGTTAGCCAGCTGTTCTCTCTGCAAGTTGTCATCTATGCACACAGAACTTGGATAACACACGGCAAAGCAGAGTGCTTGATAACAGGAAAACAACACACTGCAAATACTCCTACTTACCGTAGGGCATGTTACATCAGCTAGGGAAGCTCTCTGAATTAATAATAAGATCAAGCCCAAAATATGACTTGACAGCTAGAAATCTGTTTCTACTGGATGCAGGGAGTGTAGACTGACCTATCAGTCTTACAAAAAGAATTATTCAGCACATTTTAGAATATCTAGTATAATTTGCTTCTATACAAGTTGAATGAGAAAAGCAATGAGATATTCCAAGTGTATGCAAGATAGAGATTATGCCCAAATGAGACATATGGAAGATTATATGTAAATAGATTATCTATAATTCAGACAGGTCAGAAATCACTCAAGGTGAAAATGACACTAGACAATCTTTTCCACATGTGGCTTATGAGCCATTCTTCAGAAGTTCTTCCCTAATCAGCATCAGACTATCCTTTCTTGGTGTTAACTGCCCATCCAAAATCAATGCTGAAAGAGTCAATGAAGCTAGGGTCAAGAATAGAAAGAAATCATACGAAGCAATAGAAGTAATAACTACTACTGGTTGAACGGTTTGATCAGATTTGAATACCAGAACTGTCTAGGTCAGTCTTAAACAGAACAAGTCATTTCGCCTAACCGTCTCAAGCAACGAGGCACAAAACTGACACTGCAAGTAGGACAAGATTTATAATCTGGAACCTTGGTCTCTATTTCCTTCCTAAATGGTATTAGAATAAAGGCAATACAAAAAATATTATAAAAATTCTGAAAAGCTAGCTCTCAAAAACACCACTGTAAGAACAAATGCTAACAACTGCATGTGACTAGAGACAGGAAACTGAAGAGAGAGTGATTACTGTTAGCACTTCACTCCCAAGATCGTTAATGGAAAGAATAAAGCAAGAAGGTTCACCTCACTTCACTTTCCATGCCTGGTTAGAAACTGTAAGAACCCATTACTATTTCATGAATAGCACTAGTCAAAAGATGCTGATGTTGGAACTCAAAATCACAAAGAAAGGAAATACATACAGATAGGCAAAAACTTATCTGACAAAAATATTTTCAGGGGCATGTTGTCTCAATACCTCTGAGTGACAATTATAAAAGTCTACAAAAGGATAGCAGAAAGAAGAGTGAAAGAATTATTTTCACCTCTTTGACAATCTTTCCACACAGTTTTTCGATTCTCCTCATAAAGTTTATTCAACCAGATGAGGATGGTTCGTTCATATGGAGAATATATATTACTTGATAAAGGTTCTGATTTTATTCTTGGTATGTGCTGCACACTTCCCAAGCTGAGCTGGTCACTGGTATTACGTGAAGGCACACGTGGAAGAACAAACACCTGAAATTAGAAGAAGTGTTTTTAAGCACAAACTAAAAAGAAAAGTTTCAGTTTCAAGTCAAATGACAAAAAAAAAACCACCCAATTCAAAAGGTTTTCTAATATAGAAAAGTCTTAGGAGATTACACATTAATATAAATACATAAAACACAAGAGAACAAATCTGCTGAAGTTTTAGCGAGTTCCTTTGCTTCATTAATTAAACGAAAGTGAAGTTCCCAAATGGTTCTGGGAGTCTGGAAAGATCCTAGTTTACTGGAAGCTGGGAAATGTCCCACTTTTCAACAAGAGAAAGAAGGAAGATCTACGTGATTACAGGCCTGTCAGTCTCACTTCAGTGCCTGGTAAAATTACGGAGATTATTCTGGGATTTATTGAAAAACACTTCAGAGACAATGCAGTCTTTGCTCATAGCCAGCATGGATTTAGTTGACCAAAGGAAGCCAAGGGGTTGGATTTTAGCAATGCTTTTTATACTGTCTCTTACAGTATCCTTCCGGACAAAATGTCCAGTGTACAGCTAGACAAGTCCACCAGCTGTCAGGCTGGGCTCAAGATGGGGTTACATCAGGCTGGCTGCCAGTCACCAGTGAGGTTGCCCAGGGCTCAGTTTTACAGACAGTGCTTTTAAACGTTTGTATAACAAACTTGACCCAGGAATTGAATGTACATTAAGTGAGTTTGCCAATGATACTAAATAGGAAGCAACTGATATGAAACATCCTCTTAACTTCAGAATATTTCAACACTAGCCCAAATAAATATTTTTTATATAAACAAATCTTGCTGTCTTGACAGTTCTTAGTCTATTTATTCTGATGCCTCCTTCACAAATTCAATGAAATAAATAAAAAAGGCCTTGTTCAGCAGCAGTCATGGTCACTCATGTAAAAAATGGGTTTGAACAAGTGCGTATAGAATATAGAACAGGAGTTTGAATTTTAAGTGACTAGTTCCAATGTCAAGTCATGTTATCTTAAAAGTTCTGCTTATGCTTTATTGTACTAAATCGAATACCACAGTAGCCAAAGTGCATAAGTCTACAGTAAAAAAGTAAAGCAGAAATATATCATTCTTGAGACATCGGCAGGAGAGACAGAGAAAATGAATGTGATGTTATAAGGCTATAAAAATGTATTATTATAAGACAGGAAGTAAAGGGACAATGAATAAGAAGCCACTCCTCATGCATTAAACAGAACCAGAATGACACAAAGCAAATTGTCTCAACAAGTTTAAGCTGATATAAACATGAACTCTTTCATATGCCCAGAAATCACATGCTCTGCCCCATTCTTGTGTCTAAACAATGGTCAGAAAGAAGAAAGATCTATTTGAAAGCACCATCCTACTCCAGTATTTCTAGCATAAGTATATGGGCAGAAAAATGCTGCCAGGAAAACCTGTTTCTTCCCACCATCTAAGACATGTTCTTCCAGTAGTAGCCAGCACCCACATTAATGTAAATTCACAGTGATGCTTTGCTCTCAGATATCAGAAAGGATAGAAAATTCATTTGAAAATACTGTATTCAATGTACACACATGCCAGAAAACAGCAAAAAGGATTTAAATGGATTAAAGTTTTTAGAGCAAAGCTAAGGCACCAGCAAAGCTGAATCATAGCCACCTGAAAACCAATAATCAGTTTTAGAACATTAAAAAATGCTGCAGATTTAAGTAAGCACTTACTATACAACTTCAAGTAATTTTCCACTTTACATATTTTGCTTTACATTTTAAGCTGTTCAAAGAAGGTTTCCTTCATACCAACATAACAATTTTCTCCCTGCATCTTCTCATCTTCTTCCTAATCATAACATCTTGGGCAAAGCATTCTGCTACCCCACAATAAACAACTGCACATCCACGCATACTAAAATGAAAGCTAAAAATAATCACAGCCAAAAAAACCCCACAAACCTTTTCCTCTAAGCCATAAATTCAAAGAAGAGATTTGTATTCTACACAATGACTTGATTTTCTTTTCTTATAAACAGGTGAACAAACTATTAGATGCTAATTTCACATCCTATAATCTTATCGCTAGAGGAGCAGATTAATCACAAGTGGGTTTGGCTGTTGTTAATAGTCAAGCCATTCTCTGATAATGCTGAGAAAACATGCAGTGAAAATATTTTGCTTGGATTAATTAGGAAATGTTTTCACACTACATAATCATACTAAATAAATCACAAGATTTATTTGAATGTGGTACATAAATATTATTTCTTAAGTATTTTGATTCATTAAGTTTAAACAAAATCTCATCATATCCAACTTCTAACGATACAAAAACTAAAGTTAGTGGTATACTACAGAAATTAAGTTAAAAATTCTTTTTTTATTTTTTTGTTTAAAGATGTCTTTAAACTATTACTGTAAGAAATACTAGAAAATTTCTTAAGCGGCAAATTGCAGTTATTAATAATTCAATGAAAATTAAAGTTACCTTCTGTTTACCTAGACATGAATAACATCTTATCAAAATAAAAGACATAACTGTTTTAACAACTAATACTTTTTGATAATACATATGTGAATGTTTTAAATACCTGTGGTGGGTTGATCTTGGCTGTATGCCAAATGCCCACCAAGATGCTCTATCACT
>WAAB01005284.1:20314-30509 GCA_013389865.1 Piaya cayana
GGGACATGGTTTAGTGATTGATGGGAATGGTTGGACTCGATGATCTGGTGGGTCTCTTCCATCCTGGTTGTTCTATGATTCTATGAGTAGAATCATAGAAACATAGAATCATAGAATGGTTTGGGTTGGAAGGGACCTTAAAGATCATCCAGTTCCAACCCCTCCTGCCATGGGTAGTGGCACTTCTGTGAGTCTGTCTACTTCCTAATTATATTAGAACGTGTCCAATCCTAATTAGAATTACAGCTCTGTGACAGGTCATCTCCTCTGAATGTCAAAGTCAAAGGCAGCAACAAGAAAACCCATTAAAGAAATAGAATACTGTGACCTTCAGTGTGTTGAGTGGGAGTTGGCATTTTTGGTGTCTTTGCTGCCTCTGTTTGTGGTCGTACAAGTCTTGGTGGGACTGAGTACTGAATCAGGTCAAAACCACCCCAGGAGAAAGCAAAATTCTTGTTAGCCCTGCCTCCTTCGCTGCGTGGTTCACAGCAGTTGTAGAAACACAGCAGAAAGGTAGATTTGCAGGGAAACAGCGATGAAGATCTATTTTTGCCTGGGTGTAAAGGTGTAGGAGCACAGGGAAAAATATGTTGCCTTGAACTGTGTGCGGTGCAGAGTTTTTTAACTTTGTCTTTGCAGCAGGCTAGAAGAATAAACAAGTTATTGCTGTTTGGCTGGTGGATTTAACTTCTTAGGCATGCTAATTGTTCTTGTGGTCATGTGTGAAATAGCAAGAGTCTGTGATCTTTGAGTTGTTTCACATTTCTGTACAGCGTTTGACAAGCAGCGGTGCCGTTTAATTAATGCTTGTGTGGTAATGATCTAAGGGACTGTGCCTGGCCACCTCAGACTAGAGGTCTAATGACATGGGGAAGTACGGTGTTGGAAATATGCAGATTAGCATCTGATTTAAGTTGAAAGAGGGAAGATTGAGATGAAATTTTCGGGAGAAATCTTTTTCTGTGAGGGTGGGGAGGCCCTGGCCCAGGTTGCCCAGAGCAGGGGTGGCTGCCCCATCCCTGGAGGGGTTGAAGGCCAGGTTGGATGGGGCTTGGAGCCCCTGATGCAGTGGGAGGTGTCCCTGCCCATGGCAGGGGTGGGACTGGGTGGGCTTTGAAGTCCCTTCCGACCCAAATCATTCTGTGATTCTATGATCATGACGATTAAATCTCACTGCAAACCCAGTCTAAACCGTTCTTGGCAGTGGCATTTCATCCCTCAGTTATCAGGAATATATTTGCATCTTCCCAGTCGTTTGGGGGGATCCTCTAATTGTATGGTAACATGTATTGTTTTACGCTTTGCTTTTAAACAGGGCGGAAAAGCTCCAGTTGCTTAACCACAGGCCTGTGACGGCAGTCGAAATACAGCTGGTGAGTAACAATGCTCCTGACTGTTCAAGGCTTAAATGAAAGCAGCTTGAACCGTGAAGATAAATTGGGTAATTACTTTCTCATGGTCAGTGATTGAATGTATCCCTTTATGCACATCTTTACATTCACGGTTCCAAATCCACTCTGCTTCCTCTCTGAAACCTCCGCAGGGACTTGCCCATCGTTCCCTAGGGCAGATTCTCACCTCGGTTTGCTTCGGTGTCACTTACTGAAAATGCCCAGTGCAGTTATTAAAGGTTTTGTGAGTAAGAATATATTTAACCAGAGACTTTTGTAATCGAGTCCTTCAGGTTTCGTCAGCCGTGGTGATGTGGTTGTCCTGATGGCACGGTTTTATCTCATGGTAAAACCAAACATGCTGAAAAGGAGCGAGTAGCGACTGAGAGGGAATTCTGAACAGTGTGGTAGAATGAGAGATGGATATAAACAGCCCTTCTGATGGGAAGTAGCCATTGTCAATCTGATAAACGTGATACTGGTGTAAAGCGGGGTTGTTGCTAAATAGGAGTCAGTGGTTATATTCTCTGCAGTATTTCCTTAGGAATACAAACCCCTGTGCTAATAAAATAGATTGTTATAACAAGGATATTCTTTTAATAAAGATCTCTTACATTAAGAACAGCTGTTTGCAATCTTATCCTGAAACCAAACTATGTAGTAACAGGATCTTATTTTACTGCAAAAAACGGGAAGGATTAAAGAAGTGCCTGTAGGGTGATTTTTCTTTCCTAGCCAAGAAGCAGGCATTGTAATGCTGAAGGCATCTCATAAAAGAATGCTTCTCGCTGAGGAATTAATACTTTGTTTTGTGATTGAAGAGATCAGTGGAGGTCATCAACCCAACTGAGAGCGTTAAGGCTTCATGAGTTTTGCATAGGAAGTAATTAATCAGTGATGATGTAGAGCCTGTCTCAGACCTTTGTTAGCTTCATATGCTCAGATGTGTATTTATTATACTCCCATATTGGCCGTATAGAGTCTTTTTTCCCTTTTCTTCCTTAAATGCAATAATCTTTTGCTGCTTTCGGGTGACCACATGGTTTTATTTGTCTTTACACTCCTCCCCTTGTTTTCCTTCCTAGTTCCTCAATATCTATCCATAAAATATTGAACACAGTGTTGTTCCTCTGTCATGCTTGAAGTCTACGAGACAAATATAAGAAATTTGGGGTTTTAGATTAGAGATCAGGTTTCTGTAGAGTATTCCACTTCAGATATTTCAGGGTTTGCAATGTCAAAGATTGAACTCATCATTAAGACTTTCAGAATATGAGGCTTGAATTTGGGGTCAGCCCTGATATGTAACCCAACTCTAATCAGAGAATCATAGAACAACCAGGTTGGAAGAGACCCACCAGATCATTGAGTCCAACCGTTCCTATCAATCACTAACCCATGTCCCTCAGCACCTCGTCCACCCGTCCCTTAAACCCCTCCAGGGAAGGTGATTCAACCCCCTCCCTGGGCAGCCTCTGACACTGCCCAATCACCCTTTCTGTGAAAATTTTTTTCCTGATGTCCAGCCTGAACCTCCCCTGGTGGAGCTTAAGACCATTCCCTCTTGTCCTGTCCCCTGTCACTTGGGAGAAGAGCCCAGATCCCTCTTCTCTACAACCTCCTCTCAGGTAGTCGGAGAGAGCAATGAGGTCTCCCCTCAGCCTCCTCTNCTGCTGGTCACACCGTTTCTGATCCAAGCCAAGATGCCATTGGCCTTCTTGGTCACCTGGGCCACTGCTGGCTCATGTTCAGTCGCTGTCAACCAACACCCCCAGGTCCCTCTCCTCCAGGCACTTTCCAGCCAGACTTCTCCTAGTCTGGAGCTGCTCAGGGTTGTTGTGCCCCAAGTGCAGGACCCAGAAGCTTTGAGTTACTCTTGGAATTGGAATCAGAAATAAATGATGGTGAAAACTTATGACCACTTCATACAATGTAGGCAAATCAATCTTATTTTTGAAAAAGCCAGCTTTAAGTAAAATGAGAAACAAGCCACATCGCTGTATCTCACTTGCTCAAACAGTTTTGATGTCTTAAACTTTTATTCAGTGTTGGCTGACCCTGGAATGGAGTCATATTTACCTGACAGGCAGAGGAATGGGAAAGGATAGTTATAAGTTATGTAGTTACGTAGTTAAAGCTGCAAGAGGGGTGATTGAGATGAGATCTTAGGCAGAAATGTAATGTGTGAGGGCAGGGAGGCCCTGGCCCAGGCTGCCCAGGGCAGTGGTGGCTGCCCCATCCCTGGAGGGGTTCAAGGCCAGGTTGGATGGGGCTTGGAGCCCCTGATGCAGTGGGAGGTGTCCCTGCCCATGGCAGGGGTGGGACTGGGTGGGCTTTGAGGTCCCTTCCAACCCAAACTGTTTTATGATACTTATATTCACTACTGCTTCTTGCTTTTTTGCCTTTCCAGCATTTTGCTTTTTTTTCCTTTCCCTCAGTAGAATTCCCTGTCTTTAGTTTTATGCAAACTATAAATCAATTTTGATCAAATTATATTTAAACTAAGAAGCAAATTGATATTGTGATCTTTTTCTCCCAGGTCCTTTTTTGTGTCTGTTTGCATGAATTGCTGTATTGTTCGTATTTTTCTTTCCTGAATTGTGTGCCAGGGTTTATTTCCAAACAACAATAGCAAAAAAAGGAGGATGAAATTCTAATTCACATCCCACAGGGTAAAACACTGTACACATTGCAGCTATCTTGACCTCCTGTTTTAATCTTTAACATCTGTTCTTCCTGGCTCAGGGATTCACAAAGGAGGAAGAATCATAGAATAATTTGAGTTGGAAGGGAACTTAAAGNTGTTTCCATCAAATAGGGACTGAACATTCTCCCTGGTCCTCCTTTTATTGTTAATTTATTTGTAGAAAGATTTTTTTTTGTTATCTTTCACAGACTTGGCCAATCTGAGCTGTAGTTGGGATGCCTCGAGGGATGGGGCAGCCACAGCTTCCCTGGGCAACCTGCTCCTGTGCCTCCCCACTCTCATCGTGAAAAAAATCCTCTTTACATCTAGTTTAAATCTAATTTATACCCATTACCTCTCCTCCTACCACTAAAAGCCTTCAGGTACTGGAAGGTTGCTCTAAGGTCTCCCCACAGCCTTCTCTTCTCCAGGCTGAACAACCCCAACTCTCTCAGCCTGGCCTCATACAGGAGGTTCTCCAGCCCCCACATCATCTCTGTAGCCTCCTCTGGAGCCGTTCCAACAGACAGGGATGTTGCTCTAATCCCAGCTCTGGTCCAGCTTTACTTAATGCTGAACTGTGCTGGGTTTGAAGATTAAGCATAGTCTTTTCTAATTAACAAATCGCTCCACATTCTTCTTTCTGAGTGGAAAAGCAGATTTTAATTCTGTGCTTCTTAAAACTGGTTTTCCATCTCAGAGAGCTTCGTGCCTCATGATTTGTGCTCTGCATAACCAGCCTGGCAGATTGGGTTTTCATGTTGAGTAAAAAATACTAATGCAAACGATTTTTCTGGAGAATGGAAGATGGTAGAGGATTTAAACATTATTTCTCAACAAAGTATTTTGCTTCCCACTTCTGTGTGCTCGGTTAATTATCTCTGAGGGACATTAATCCGATCATTCAATCTTCTACTTTATTTCTTTTTTTATGTGCTTTGTTTCTATTAGATGTTGGTGCTCAGCAATTTCAAATTACTGCTCAAAGGAGGGAATAGCAGACATTGTCTCATAAAATCTCCATCTCCTACACTGGAGTTAAATTATGTGCTTGATAGCTTTGGAAGTGACCAGAACCCCTATTTCCTTTTCCACTGTAGTTTACTGGTTATTTTTTTAAATAGAATTCTTAATTTATTATTGAAATAACCAGTAACTTTTAACCCATAGCTTGTTTTGTTCTGTGATGCTGAGCTTTGTTACCCATCAAGCATTCCTTACCCTGGAGGCAGTTTCCCAGTTCTTGCAGAATGTGTAGGATTCTTCAGTGTCGCTTTGTTGGTGCTTCGACATTTGCAGTTACGCTGTCATGGCTCAGGGAGCTAAACGAAGTAAAAATCAGCATTGAAGGCATCAAAGAAGCACAGTGAGGATGATGAAGGACTTGTGGTGCTGGGGGAGGAGAAGCTGCAGTGTGTGCACGCAGCCCAGAAACCAACCGTGTCCTGGGCTGCATCCAGAGCTGAGGGACCAGCAGGGAGGGAGGGGATTCTGCCCTCTACTCCACTCTGTGAGATCCACCTGGAGCCCTGAGTCCAGTTCTGGAGCCCTCAACACAGGGAGGACATGGAGCTGTTGGAGCGAGTCCAGAGGAGGATACGGAGATGATCGAAGGGCTGGAGAACCTCCTNGGAGCCCCTGATGCAGTGGGAGGTGTCCCTGCCCATGGCAGGGGGTGAGAACTGGGTGGGTTTTAAGGTCCCTTCCAACTCAAACCAATCTATGATTCTATGATCTCTACTTAGAGGCAGCAGAGCTCACATGCCTCACTGCCTTTCTCTTTTGTTCATTGCAAGAAAATCCTTGCTCTAAGCCCAGAGGAGCCCGTGCTTCTCTTGCTGCACATCAGGGTGCGTTTCCTCTCTCAGCTGTGTTCCCGTAACACTGGCTGATTCTGTTACTTGCACAAACCTCTGAATATTGAAAACCCACAGCTCAGCAGCACTTGGGTTGGTGATACCCTACACTTTGCACATGGCATCATCTGGGAGCATAATCTGTTTCCATTTGGGGTGTGTGGCGCTGCCAACATCAACAGCTTAGGTCATACTCTTATTAAAAACATTTGCATTTTTGTTTTCCTTAATATAAACTTTGCATTCCTGACTGCTTAGGGTTTGAGTCTGTTGCTCAAGCAGCTCCAGCCAGTTGCAAGTTAGAGGTTAGCATGGCTTTTTGATATTTTTTTTATAGTGGTAAAATTCTTGCTGGAAAATTAGGTACTTGAGTATCTTTGCCATTTAGGCTTTTTTCGTATGCATAATTAGAGCAGCTTCCAACACTGAAAGGGGCTCCAGGAAAGCTGGGGAGGGGGGCGGCTCTGGATCAGGGAGGGCAGGAGTAGGACGAGGGGAAATGGGTTTGAGCTGCAGGAGGGGAAATTGAGATGAAATCTTGGGAAGAAATGCTTTTCCCAGACTATTCTCTGGTTCTATAATTTCTTTTCTGAGCATTGTGACATTATTTCCTAGTAGCTGAAGTGTTTTTTCCTTGTAGTTTTAAGTCAGAAGACTGTGTGAATGTCTGTTGAATCTAGAATAAGGCTCCGAAGGACCTTCTGTTTCCCTTGATATCTGTTTTCCTTTAGGACGGTTTCATTTGTCTCTGTCTACACGCTCTCTCTGCTTAATTGCTGAGTTTTTCCTTTCAGCATGCTGCTTTGCTGCTGCCTAATTGCTTGTGTTTTCGTAAGTCGCTGCTCAGGCTGTTTCCCTGAAGAGTGAAAAACATTGATTTTTTAGAGCTTATGCTTTTGATCCTTTGAACTGTTGAATCGCATCACCTCAAAATAGTGCTGGAGCATCAGCAGGAGTAGCAGGCTGTCCATCCTGCCAAATGTAGATTTGTGTCTGTTGGTAATTCCTGGTGTGAGAGCTGGCAGAGAGAATGCGCAGCTCGAGGCACTGCGAGGTGAGACGCTTACAAATTCTCTACACATTTTCAGGAATTACTGCTTCCCTCTGGCAGAGACTACGGATCTGTCAACAGAAGGGAATTTGGAAGTGCTTTACCCGCACTTTAGAATCATAGAATCATAGAACAACCAGGTTGGAAGAGACCCACCAGATCATCAAGTCCAACTGTTCCTATCAAACACTAACCCATGTCCTTCAGCACCTCGTCCACCTGTCCCTTAAACCCCTCCAGGGTGACTCAACCCCCTCCCTGGGCAGCCTCTGACACTGCCCAATCACCCTTTCTGTGAAAAAATTTTTCCTAATGTCCAGCCTGAACCTCCCCTGGCGGAGCTTGAGGCCATTCCCTCTTGTCCTGTCCCCTGTCCCTTGGGAGAAGAGCCCAGCTCCCTCCTCTCCACAACCTCCTTTCAGGGAGTTGCAGAGAGCAATGAGGTCTCCCCTCAGCCTCCTCTTCTCCAGGATAAACACCCCCAGCTCTCTCAGTCACTCCTTGTAAGACTTCAGCGCTGTATCCAGTATCTTTCTTTAAATATGCTTTTCACAACACTCAAATGAGACATTGGTTACAGCACCAAAGCATCTGGAACACAAGAGGCTGTTTTCTTTCATTAACTCTCTGGTGAAGTGTGATTTCTCAAGCTGTCAGAGCAATCTCCGGAGCTCATCTGTCAGTGTCCTGAGCTGTATCTGCAGTTTGTCAGTCCCTGCGTTCAGCCAGCACAAATGACATCACCAGGAATGTTCATGCTGGCGAATGGGGCGTTACTCATTTGGCCCCCGGGAGCGTGTGAGAAGTGGTGATTAGATGGTCACGTGAATATGTTCTCCCTTAAATGCAGCAGTTGAGAAGAGCTGATGCTGATCTCTATTTAATTTCTGATTGAATCCCTGTGTTTAACTCTGGCTACTTGAAGCACACACTTAAAGGAGAAGATGGTTGCAGAAGAATTTAAAGGGGGCCTACAGGAAAGCTCTGGATCAGGAGGTGCAGGGATAGGATGAGGGGATTAGTTTTGAGCCACAAGAGGGGAGATCGAGATGAGATCTTGGGGATAAATGTTTTCCTATGAGGGTGGGGAGGCCCTGGCCCAGGTTGCCCAGAGCAGGGGTGGCTGCCCCATCCCTGGAGGGGTTCAAGGCCAGGTTGGATGGGGCTTGGAGCCCCTGATGCAGTGGGAGGGGTCCCTGCCCATGGCAGGGGTGGGACTGGATGGGCTTTGAGGTCCCTTCTGACCCAAACCATTCTGTGATTCTATGAAGAAGGGGAAAGGAGATGTATAGGAAGGGATACAATTTAAACAAGGAAGAGGAACAGGCTTCATGTGGTCCAATAAATCAAACCTAAACCAGGTAAGGTACCCTTTTTCTGAAAATCAGAAACCTATGGGATGCTAACAAATGCAGGAGAGCTTGGCCACTAAGGGATAAATCATTCTGCCCTTGTGATAGTACCTGTCCAAAGCGTGGGGGCTTTGTCTTCATACGGTTCCTGCTGCTATGGGGCTGTCACATTTAAAGCTCAATGTTACAGTAATTAATTACACTATAATCCAGTCCCAAAAACCAGGCTGATGATCCTCTACAAAGCCTAATAGTCTAGGTTGTCCATAAATTGATGGCTTTGCCAGCGTTAGAGAAGAGCAACGAAACTGGTGAAGGGCCTGGAGAACAGGCCTTACGAGGAGCGGCTGAGAGAGCTGGGGGTGTTTAGCCTGGAGAAGAGGAGGCTGAGGGGAGACCTCATTGCTCTCTACAACTACCTGAAGGGAGGTTGTAGAGAGGAGGGAGCTGGGCTCTTCTCCCAAGTGACAGGGGACAGGACGAGGGGGAATGGCCTCAAGCTCCGCCAGGGGAGATTTAGGTTAGAGATTAGGAGGAAGTTTTTTACGGAAAGGGTCATTAGGCATTGGAATATGCTGCCCAGGGAGGTGGTTGATTCACCTTCCCTGGAGGTGTTTAAGTCACGAGTAGATGAGGTCCTGAGGGACATGGTTTAGTGTTTGATGGGAATGGTTGGACTCGATGATCCGATGGGTCTCTTCCAACCCAGTGATTCTGTGTGTGATTCTGTTATCGGAGTCTTTGCGCACTGTCATGTGCTTTATTCTGTAGTGTTGATGCTCCGAGGTGTGCTGGTCAAGCTGCAGAGATGTTCACCTCAGAAATGCAGCAGAGCAGGCAGTTATCTGACGCGGCTTCAGGAACTGCAGCAGCTGCTTACAGAGAGGGTTCGGTTAGGGAGGTTATTAGTGTGCCTTGTACAGTGAAGCAGCTGGCGGTGCAGAGAGCCAGGGCTGGTTTTCAAGCCAGGGTCCTGCAGCAGTTCTTGACCTAACAGTAGCTTCAAAGCCGCTTGACAGAGAATTCCATCCTTTGATCAGGATGGGCCCCGGGAGCTGTCACTTCCACATGGATATTTGCTCCCTGCCTTTTGCTCTGTGAGCAGATTCCAACATTCTCACTTTCTTCTTGTTACGTATCTGTGGGTGATGGCTGCTGAACGATGATCAGATCGTGCAAGGATGGCTCATAGGAAATAAAAAATTAATTGACTATACCGCTGCTTTTTAGAAGGTGAAATGCTTCTGGACTGCTGACAGTTGATAGCTGGAACTGATTAAACCTGCACTGACTTGGAACCATAATTAATAGAAATCACTGCTCTTCAAAGGACTTTTTAAAGAACTTTGTATAAAGAAAAAAAAAATCTCAAACCCCGCCATCCTAATTGGTTTCATTTGTGTTTGAAGAGTTCGTTTGGCTTTTCCAGTCCTCTGACAAGCTTTTCCTTTTGGCAGCTGCCTATAAATTAGGGCAGTTGTTTTTACCAGTAGCAGTGCTATAAGAGTCCCCACAGCGAGGGTATGTCCCTAATTAATCCTATGGAATTCTATTGTTGATTTGGGACAGTGCGTTCTGTGTTCTTCAGAGCCTTCACACGCTTTTATATTCAGGAATCTCACAATTTAAGTAAATTCCAGTAAAGTACGGCTGCTGTAGGATTAGATGGCTGCTTTTATGGCCTGATGATGATAGTCTCGGTGCTGTGTAAGACACCAAGGTTCAGGGAACCACTCCCAGCGTCTGTCATTTCACTTCTCACATGAAAGCATGGGAACTTAGGAAAATGGGTCTGGAAGGCAGCTCTGCAGGTGAGTTAAATTAAAAGCCTGGTTCTTCATCCTGATGTGTATATTACA
>WAAB01005285.1:835-68248 GCA_013389865.1 Piaya cayana
TTTTTTTTTTTTTTTTTTCCCCTTCTTAAGCAAATCTCTGTGGGAAAACTCTGCTTCTAAACTCTTATTTTGGCCTTTTCTTGTTGATACTGTGTATTTTGATTTCTCATTTGCTGGTGCTTTCTCCTCTCTTCCTTTCGATTCTGGATGTGCTGGCTTTCTCTTTCTTTGGCTGATCTGGCTGCTAAATGTTCTTTAATTGGAGGGGGGATTGGAAATTGGGAAAAGATGAAGGGACCTTAAAGTTCATCCAGCTCCACCCCCTGCCACAGGCAGGGACACCTCCCATTGGATCTGGGGCTCCCAGCCCCATCCAACCTGGCCTTGAACCCCTCCAGGGATGGAGCAGCCACCACTGCTCTGGGCAGCCTGTTCCAGGGCCTCCCCACCTTCGCAGGAAAACATTTCTTCCCAATATCCAATCTCAGTCTCCCCTCTTTCAGCTTAAAACTGAAAACTTTGTCCTGTCCCTGCATTCCCTGATCAAGAACCCCTCCTCAGCTTTCCTGGAGACTCTTTCAGTACTGGAAGCTGCTCTAAGCTCTTCTTTTCCTCTTCACCTGACTACAGTGAAAACCTAAAAAGTTCTTTTACAAAACCGTAGCAGCAGGTCTGCAGTTGTGGAGCCAGGAGTGGGGGCTGTGTGAGCAGACAGCTTTTGCTGCTCTTCCATCAGCCGTTCCTGCCTTTTCTCTGTGGGCCGCAAAATTAGAATGGCTCCGATGTCCATTTAGTCTGATTTTCTGGGCTATGTGGGCTATTGAAATGCTGCTGTGCCACTCGGGGCTTGCTCAGCCTGTGGGTTCTGGCCTCTGGTGTACAATTGAAGTAAGTAATTGTACTTTAAGACCTAAATCTGTTCCCCAGGTGTGTGCTTGGGCAGATGTTGAGGGGAGGGTGAGATTTCTTTTGCTGCTGGCAAGTGATCTGGTGCCTTCTGGTGGTCGTAGGATACAGCTTGAAAATTGTGGCATCTTAAAGAGCCGTCCCTGTGAGATTCCACACCTCTCTCTCTGTTCCCTCTGGTCATTGCACGGATGACCTGCCTCCTCCCCAGAGCTGGCCCCTTCCCTGTCCCAGGAGTTTTCATCTTTGCAATTCAATTCACTGACCAGGCAGGAGTTATTTGTTTCATCTTTCCTGGGATTAGTTTCTGTGTACAGTGAGAAGTGTGGCCACGGAGAGCACAGGTCTGTGGTGAGGGAGAGCGAGCCAAGAACAACTAGAACTGGGTACAGTTGAAAACTGTCAGCTTTGCAACAAAGGAGGATGTTCAAAGCATGTGGCTGTTTACCAAGGCTTGAGGGGGCTCCTTGGACACTGAGTGGAGATCTAGGTCTTTCATTTCTAAGTGCCGGCTGAACATGAGCCAGCAGTGGCCAAGAAGACCAACACCATCCTGGCTAGGATCAGCCATAGTGTGGCCAGCAGGAGTAGAGAGGTCATTGTGCCGCTGTGCTTGGTGCTGGTGAGGTTGCACCTGGGTTCAGTTTTAGTCCCTCAGTTCAAGAAGGACATTGAGGGGCTGGAGCACGAATGGAACTGGGAGGAGTCTGGAGCCCAGGGGTTCTGGGAGCAGCTGGGGACCCTGGGGCTGTTTAGTCTGGACAAGAGGGGGCTGAGGAGAGACCTCATGGCTCTCTGTGGCTCCTGGAAAGGAGGTTGTGGGAAAGTGGGTGCTGGACTCTGCTCCCAAGTTACAAGTGATAGGATGAAAGGAAATGGCCTCAAGTTGTGTCAGGGGAGGCTTAGATTGGAAATTAGGAAAAAATTCTTTACTGAAAGAATGGTGAAATATGGGAACATTCTGCCCAGGGCAGTGATGGAGTCTCTATCACTGGAGGTGTTCAAGAAACGTGTTGGCATGGCACTTTAGGACATGGTTTAGTAGGCACGGTTGTGTTGGGCTGATGGTTGCCCTTGGTGATCTTGGTGGTCTTTTCCAGCCTTAAGGATTCTGTGATTCTATGAGAGTTATTGTGGAGAAAGTGGCAGAAAGCCTCCCAGTTGTCCAAATACTGGGGAGTTATTGCAACTGAAGTCTGAAGGTGAAAGGGCTGTGGGACTGGGTGTTTTCTCTCTAGAAGTGCTACTTACTGCTGCGGATCTGTACCAACTCATGTCGTTGCTGGTTGCTGCTCTTCACCTGAAGAGGTCCTAGAGTGACTTCGGGACAGTTGAGATGTTCAAGAACTGCTGTATTGGAGTGCTGTGCTTGTTCCAGGTTTCCTGCTGGTCCCTTCAGGGTGGCTCTTTCCCCAGGTAGTTTATTCTGTGAGAAGGCAGAGACCATTATGATCCAAGTGAGCCAATTTATTGAAGTCCATCACAGATTCTTATACCTTACTTGGTTAATACAGGCTATTGTTTAGCAAGCTGATTCGACAATTTAGCAACAAGCAATCAGTTACATACATCTTTATACTGGAGAAGTGGAGGCTGAGGGGAGACCTCATCGCTCTCTCCAACTACCTGAAAGGAGGTTGTGGAGAGGAGGGAGCTGCGCTCTTCTCCCAAGTGACAGGGGACAGGACGAGAGGGAATGGCCTCAAGCTCCACCAGGGGAGGTTCAGGCTGGGCATAAGGAAAAAATTCTTCACTGAAAGGGTCATTAGGCACTGGCAGAGGCTGCTCAGGGAGGGGGTTGACTCGCCTTCCCTGGAGATGTTTAAAGTGCAGGTGGATGAGGTCCTGAGGGACATGGTTTAGAGATTGGTGGGAATGGTTGGACTCAATGATCCAGTGGGTCTCTTCCAACCGGGTGGTTCTGTGAGTCTATGATCTTATACTTTCCCATGAGAAACAGCTCTGTGAGCATTCTGACTTAGGAATCGATAGACTCCAAAGTAACAACTCAAGGACTGCCAAGGAAAGTTACCAGTGAGAAACAAGAGGAGCATTAAAGCAGAACAATTGCCTGATGTTATAAAGAGAAACTTTGAGCTTTTGTGAGCCTTTGTATTCGTGGTGTGTACGTGCAAAGCTGTGCGTGCAGAGTTGTGAGGCCTTGTGCTAAGGTGCCTTTATTTCATTTAGCAGAAGCTGCTCAGTGCTTGAGATGCTCACTAAATGGTCTTTGGCTTTCAACCACCCATCAGGCATCTGGGAGAAGAATGAGATTTAGGAGAGAGACAGATCTAACACGGAGCAAACACCCACTGAAGTGGTAAACAGAACAGACAGAATAGCTGCCTCTGCCTGTCATGCCCTGACTGGATCAACTTTAGGCAGTTTCTTGATGACCCCGAGGGTAAAATTCACTGCTTCATTGCCCAAATGTCCCACCACCCCCTTGGACCCTTGGTATCTGTTGGTGTTTGCCAGACATTGCCTGAGCTGCTCTTAAGCTGCAGCTGGTTTTGTAGGTTCCCTGTTATTGCACAGTTGTTCTTACTGTGTTTATTTTAGTGGTTATAAACTGATTTTTAAGAAGGAGTTGGAACTTGAGCCGGAAAAGTCTCCTTTTTCTTCTTCCTCTGCATGATTTGGTTGAGAAGCTGCACCAGAGGAGGTAGCAGCCCAGCCCTTCTGACATGTGGCTTCCCAGGGATTCGATCGCAGTTGTCCTCTACCTTGATTTTAGTAGCTGACATATTGAGAGGGGGTTTGTCTGCTCTTCATCCAGTAAAAATAGGAACTTGGCTAGGGAGCAAAAAGCTGGAAAGAGACCTTTTTTTTCCATAACATTTTGTTTAGCCTCAGTGCAGCAAACAGAGCTGTGTTTCTTTTGTTTTTAAAGACAGAGAGTAAAAAGCTGCTTTCGGCAACGTTTCAGATTCCTGTGAGGTTCAGAGTCCTGTTTGGAGCAAGAAGGTGCCACTGTTGACTGAAACACTTTCACCAGGCGAAGTCCCTCTTGGTGATTCTTGTAGTTGGGTTTCAAGAGCTCTTGGTTGAGGTGTAGGTAAATTTTAAAGTAACTTTAGCGAAGAGACAAATCGAGGGAGAATATAGCATGATTAACTTGATCTTCTACTCTTGTGGTAATAAATGTCTATTGCCTTTCCACTCTGATGTCTGCTTCCTTCTGTTTGTTTCATAACAGTTACTTTTGCAAGTTGAACTGCAAATACGTGCTGGAAGTGGTGAATAATCACTTTACTTGGAATAATCCCTGGCTGGGAAGAGCCAAGGGTTCAGTCTTCCTGATTGCTTTTGTCAGAGACAGGCTAGCTTTTATTTCTACTTTTCCCCCCCACCCCCCCTCCCTCCTGTATGCTCCGTTGAACACTGAACAGTGATTTCTATGCGAGAATTTAAAGGAGAGTCTTTCAAAGTACTTGAATGACCAACTAGGGCAGCTGAGAAAGGGTTGCCTGGGAGATGCTGCTGAGAGCAGCTAATGCGGTGTGGCAGCTTTCACAAAAGAAAGACAGGATTGTGATCTGAGCTCCCCTGCCTCCCCTTTGGGATGCAAGAAAGCTCAGGAGATGCAGATGTGACTGAGTTTGTGGGCACAAGAGTCATTCTGCTTGTTCTCCTCACCACAGTGCTTCTTCTAAAGGAAAAAAGGTGCTTCTAGCCCCTCAAAAGCAGAGTGTAACCTAGGAATGAAACGCTGCACTTCTTTTCCTACACTTGTTGCAGTGCTTGTGCTTTCCCCAATGCTTCCACCAGGAAGAAAAGAATGTTTCCTTGTGGGGTTGTAGCACCGGGAGGAGGGTAGGGCTTCTGGATGCTCCTGCAGCATCACCAGAAATAAGGAAAAATTATTTTGCATCACTTGAAGCAATCATAGAATCACAGAATGGTTTAGGTTGGAAGGGACCTTAGAACCCATCCAGATCTACCCCCTGCCATGGGCAGGGACACCTCCCACTGGATCAGGGGCTCCAAGCCCCATCCAACCTGGCCTTGAACCCCTCCAGGGATGGGGCAGCCACCTCTGCTCTGGGCAACCTGCGGCAGGACCTCCCCACCCTCACGGGAAAGAATCTCTCCCTGAAAACTCTCAATCTCCCTTCCTTCAGCTGTAAACCACTCCCTCTCCCCTTCACTCCCTGATAAAAACCTCCCCCCCAGCTTTCCTGTGGGCCCCAATCTCAGGGTAAAACTGACTCCAGGATGCTTATTTGTTCCCTTACTCCTCTTCAGAGCTCCCACTGTGCTGTTTGTTCCTCTCTTTTTGGGTGCGTGTCTAGGGTCCAAGTGATAATTTTGGGGAAATGCTGAAATACACATCCAGAAGTGAAGAGAGTATTCAGTCTTATGCATTCAGGTTGCCACAGCTGCATGTTTAATGGGTTGCTATGCTGGATGCTACTCAACTTGTAGCTCCGATATTGTTCTTGCACTCTTCCAGCACCAGCTTGAAATAAGTTTGCATGAAAATGCGAGTGCGTTCAGGCTGTGGAGGATGAAGACCTGATGCTCCAGTTAGGTGTTGCCAAACTCTCCTGCTGTCTGGAGTGCTGTGGGAGGAGAAACTTTCTTGGTTGTGTGACCCCAATGGGGAGAAGAGCAGCTGGGCTTTAACAAACTGCTTAAAACCGTATAGGACCCCAAATTCTCTGGAGACCTCTCTCCTTTCCTAGAAGCTTCCTTTAACAAGCTGATTTCTCAGGCTGATTGCTTGCAGATGAGATCATGCAGTGTGTTTTGCAGGGAAAGAATCTGAACGGAGACTGGTGAGCCAGAAAGTTTTAACACACAAGTCACATGCCTGGTGGCCTCATGGCATATACCGAACACTAGAGACTGTGAAAGCATCCGTCCTTGGGATGGCTTTGTGCTCTGACAAGAGCTTTTGGAATATGAACAATACCAAGGGATCTCTCAGGCGCTGGGTCGCGTTGCTTGGACGCCAACAGGAGATAGCAAGGAAGTATTTCATCTTCCCTTAGCTCTGCTTCTCTCCTTAGTCTGTGTGGTGTTGGGATAAGCCCAAGCGAGGGAAGGCTCTCATCTGCCTTAATTCCACAGACATTTTTCTGCTGGCTTCAGCAGAGGAATTTATTTAGAATTGATGATGTCTCTGTTAATGTATGAGAACGTGCTGAGAGGGCTGACTTTATGCTCATGCTGTGCTGCAGAGGAAAGATCCCACCAGTGTCCAGTCCCTTTTAAAAGGGACGCTCTTCTCCAGTGCTTGTGATGGCAGCTGGGCTAAGGGATCCTTAACAAGAAGGCTGTCTCTTCCAAAATAATCTCAGCCATCATATAAGAATGCTGATAATTAAGCAGAGCTGTTTGAAGGCGATGGGTGGTGTTCCCAGTGTAGGGGAGCAAGCTGCAAAGTGGAAAGACACCTTCGTGATGCCAGGTCTATGTGTGCATGACATGACTGCTTCTTCCAAATATGAAGGCAACGGTTATGCAAAAATAAATTTTTTTGGGGTGGGGGAGGAGAGTCGTTACTGATATTGATTGTAGAAATATGAAGCACTTGTTCCCAATTCCTCTTTAAATAAATAAAAATTGGAGTCAGACTGGGTGGGGAAAATTTCCAGTCCCAAACTTGAGATCTGCCAACATTTTATGCAGTGTGAAGACAAGAATGTATAAAACAAGATGTGTTACAGGATCCTAGAACTCCTCATCAATGTTTTGCCTACAGGTGATTCACCTTCTGTGGGTCACTTGTTCAAGAGAGCTTTCTGAAGCCAACAGTGGGAAGCTTACTAGTCTTACTGCTGAGCACAGGCTCAGTGGTGTTATTTTTTCCTGTCACTTATGCACGTCTCTTCCACGGGATTTTATAAGAAGCTCTTTCCAGTGCATAACTTCATGCAGGTATTTTATACTGATGGAAAGTCAAGCATAGGAAAGTGAAAAAAGCCTGTATGAAGGTGCATCAAACTTCCTTTGATGTCCTCATGAGCGTGCAGTACAATGCAAGTTAAAATACCCATGTTTTATGTTGTATTATTCCCTAGATGAAAGAGTTGCAAATATGGAATCGCAGAATGGGTTTGGTTGGAAGGGACCTCAAAGCTCATCCAGTTCCACCCCTGCCATGGGCAGGGACACCTCCCACTGGATCTGGGGCTTCCAGCCCCATCCAACCTGGCCTTGAACCCCTTCCGGGATGGGGCAGCCACCCCGACTCTGGGCAACTCGAGCCAGGGCCTCCCCACCCTCACAGCAAAATATTTCTTCCTAAGATCTCATCTCAATCTCTCCTCTTTCACCTTAAAACCATTCTCTCTCATCCTGTCCCTGCAGTCCCTGATCAAGAGCTCCTCCTCAGGTTTCCTGGAGCCCCTTTCAGTACTGGGTGCTGCTCAAAAGTTTCCCCGGAGCCTTCTCTTCTCCAGGCAGAACAACCCCAATTCTCTCAGCCTGGCCTTAGATGGAAGGTGCTCCAGCTCTTAGATGATCTCCATGGCCTCCTCTGGAGTCACTGCAACAGCTCTATGTCCTTGCTGTGCTAAGGACTCCAAAGCTGAACACAGGGCTCCAGTCGAGGTCTCACTAGAGTGGAGCAGAGAGACAGAATCCCCTCCCTCACCCTGCTGGTCCCACTGCTTTGGGTGCAGCCCAGGATATGTTTGGCTTTCTCAGCTGCAAGTGCACGTTGCTGGTTCATGTTGAGCTTCTCATCCACTAATGTAAGTTGCTTTTGTTCCATGCCCTTACTGAGTAGTAATCCCAGCATCCTTCTTTAATGAAAAGGATTGGTAAACCATTTGTTGCTCTGAGGGGTTGCAGCAAGGCCATATACTTTTCAGCAGCTCAACGATGTCATTCTTCATGCTGCTCCTGGGTGGGATCTGGTTGGCTTTGCAGGCTGTCTGTCCACCTGGAGCGTGGCAGCCGGCTCCAGCAGTGCGTACATGTGGGAGGCGATGATCTGTACCGTGGAGAGTGTGGCCTAAACCTTGTTTTGTCCATGAAGCTTCAAGTACGGAGCTGTTGAGACACCAGCCCACTCGGAACTAATGCCTGCAGAATGCATGAGCAAAGAATTAAACTGGGTGGAGTTGTTCCAAAATTTGGATTTGGGGCCTGTCCGCTCCTAATGCAGCAGCTCCCTGGGTGTTTGCTTGGAAGGGTTCCCAGCATGGATGATGCTCTCCTGACCTGATTTGACTTTCCTCTCTTGATGCTTGGGTACTGTGCCCAAATCTGTCTGCAAAGCTCTGCAGTGCAGAGCTCCAGTGCCTGAGGAACCTGAACCAAGTCAGCTCCTGTCAGGAGATGGTGAGGGATTTCAGCTCCTATGTGCTGAAGCGGGTGGAGGAGAGGCCAAAAAAGAAGATGGGGCACAGACAAAGTAAACTGTTGTGTTTCTTCCCTAGGACTGTTGTATGTCCCGAGTCTGCCAGATGCAGTTTGAAGGCCAGAAGAATAGGGCAGGGTGTTTTCTTCCAACCAGATGAATTTGTGCCACGAATATGAGGAGTTAGCTCAGTTTCTCTGGGAATAGCATTTAAGATGTAAAAAAAGTCCCACCCATCAATAATAAAGAGCTGCTGTAGAGTGAGCAAAGACAGAGCCTGAAGTGCACACTGCATACGCAGCTCTTTTTCCTTGAAGGATGAAACTCTGGGCATGGTTTTATTGCTTGGTTGGTTTGGTGGTGGTATCAGTCATTCTTGTTGCCTTCTTGTGAAGTTCTGAATTAGCCAAGTGTCAGCTTTTGTTGTCTGTCTGTATTGCTGCTGTGTTACTTCTCTTGGGCTGGTTTATTTCTGCGTGTCAAAAAAAAAACCCCAAACAACCCAACCCTGTATCAGAAATGGCCAGAGTACCAATGTTCTCGTGTATGAAAATGTCAGCCTAGAATGAGTGCTTTTCACTAAATTCACGGCTGTTTCTGACAAGCTGTCACATCTTTGTGCTGAGCGATGTGATCTCCTGGGTGTGCTTATCTTTTGGTTTTGCATTTATAGTGGAGCAGAGCTGGGAGTGCCTGTGGGAACATGTGCAGGGTGAGCCTCCAGCACTGTGTTAGAGTTTGGGATAAGGTGTTGGCCACGTGTGCTGTGATTCAGCTGCTGAAGAGAACAAGTCAGACCAGCAGAGCTGGCCCTGCTGTGAGCTCCTTTGCTCTTTCGCTGGAGGAGGATCCCAAAACTGTGGATGAACTCAATGAATTTTGTTTTTAAGTGCGTGTGTTTTGTTTGTCTGGATTTTGATGGATATTATTGAAATGACTCGGCTTCCCAAGGTGTCCTTTCTCTTTCTGTTGGTTTGATGCTGTCTGTCTACATACTCGGCTAACAGTAAGCTTATATTTTTCTTCTGTGTTTATGCTGGGAAAATGAGCTTTGCAGTGTCCTGTGGAGATACCATGGGTCAATCCTGGCAGCCCCATGGGCAGATGGCTGGGAGGAGTGGTGCTGGTGGCAATTTCTCTGGTGACCAGTGACCCTCTTTCATCTCAGTGCCAGCTGCTGGTTTCCCATCACGCTCCAGGCAGAGCACCTCAGGCAGACATAGTCATAGAATCCTAGTATGGTTTGGGTTGGAAGAGACCTCAAAGCCCACCCAGTTCCACCCCTGCCATGGGCAGGGACACCTCCCACTGGATCAGGGGCTCCCAGCCCCATCCAACCTGGCCTTGAACCCCTTCAGGGATGGGGCAGCCACCACTGCTCTGGGCAACCTGGGCTAGGGCCTCCCCAACCTCACAGGAAAGAATTTCTCCTTAAGATCTCATCTCAATCTGCCGTCTTTCAGCTTAAAACCATTTTCTCCTCTTTCAGCTTAAAACCATTTTCTCCTCTTTCAGCTTAAAACCATTTTGTCTTGTCCTATCCCTGCTCTTGCTGTCTTCTTCCTGAGGACTGAACCCACCAGTGGGTTAGGCATGGTTCAGGCATGGTTCAGTCTCTGCTAAGGCACTGGAAGGACACCAAATGGCAGCAGAGCTTCTGAGACCTCCCTAGAGTAAAGACTTATAGTGGGAAATGATTTTTCTATTTGCTTCCAACGTCTTGAGACCGGTTGGCTGTCTTGCTTTTAACCTGTATCCTTGGAATTATAGCAGGCTTTTGTATTTGAATACATGGCTGAAGTTAAATGCCAAAAAGAAATCTCTTATGGAGGGTGCTAATTTGTGCAAGGACAGTCTGACGCAGAGTACTGACCCTGTTTGAGACCTCTGCAGTACATTAAGGCATGGATACTGGTGCTCCAGTGTCCCTGCCAGTATGGAATTAGCTCTGGTTCTGTCAGTGCCGACATCTCTGTTAACCAAGGTTTTAGTATAATCTGGAAAGATGTCTTTAGAGAAATTCGATGCGAGTCCTTCATAAAGCTGTTGGCAGTAATTATTCTGTCTGTTTTCATTCGCTGTCACCCAATGATGGAAATACTGGTTGGAGAGGACATCTGGAGGTCTTCAGCCTGACCTCCTGCCTGCAGAGAGACCGTCTCCAGCACGTGATCCTCTCAGCCATGGCTTTGTCTGGCCAAGTCTTGAAGACACCCGGGTGTAGAGCCGTGTGCCATGGTGGATCAGCTTTCATTTGGTTTTGCTTGAGAGCCGTACCTAGTGAACCACCTTGCAGCGTGGGACATGCATTTAGGTTTGAATTACCTCATCCTGCAGGTTTAAAAAACATTTAAGTGAACTTTTAGGGAATGTCCCAGTTGGGCTAATAATGAAATGTGTAATGTATCTGAATCCTTCTGTCTTTTCCATGCTAGTAGGGGAAATATGAGCAGACCCTGGTGCCGTTTCTGCAGAAACAGGCAGGGATCTGATTAGGTGGTTTTCTCCTGTTCGCATACAGCATTGCAGGTGGAGCAGCGCTTGTAGGACATGTCCTGTTGTTGGAATGAACACATGGTTATTCTCCCCTTGGTATTAGCCGTGGTGTTTACCCAGTTGTGAGCTTTCGGGAGGCACAGCATGAGCACTGCGAGCATCCCTTGCCCTGAGGCTGCGTGGGATCGAGTGCCAGCCAGCTGTGCACCCAGGCTGAGGCCACACAGGCACAAGGCATGTGGTTGCCTTTCATCTGCCCTCCTCGGCCTCTCGCCATGGGAGGAGAGGCTGTTCCCAGGGTCTGCTGCATTTATTTCAGACAAAATACTGTGTCATATGATGAGTGCTGCCTGTTGGAGCGCACATCATCATTGGCCACCGTGGTCCTGGGTGTTAATGGGAGCAGAACAGCTCTCTGATTCTGAGGTGACCTTGCCTCTAGCAGTGCCACAGTGGGTGTCTGTGAATGGCATGTAGTCAGGCCAGCCCAGAGGGCAGCTGCTGCAGCTGGCCTGGGTTTCTCCAGACAAAACTGGATTGCAAAACACTTATCCTTCCTTAGGGCACAAAGCCTTGCTTGGAAGGAACATGACTGAGAGGCAAGGAGCTGTGGAGGAGGTGGAAGCTTCCCTAGGCAGGGGCTTGTCGATGCCAGGCTCAGATCTGACTGCATCGCTGGACTCAGCATCCCCTCTGTGAACGTGAAAGCTCTTGTGGGCTGCCTGTCTTCTTGCTTGGCACTGCCTTCTGCGTTGCATTTCGTAGAATCATAGAATCACCAGGTTGGAAGAGACCCGCCAGATTGAGTTCAACCATTCCCACCAATCTCTAAACCATGCCCCTCAGTGCCTCATCCACCCACACTTTAAACACCTCCAGGGAAGGTGACTCAACCCCCTCCCTGGGCAGACCATTCCATTGCCTAACGACCCTTTCTGTGAAGAATTTTTTCCTTATGTCAAGCCTGAACCTCCCCTGGCGGAGCTTGTCCTGTCCCCTGTCACCTGGGAGAAGAGCTCAGCTCCCTCCTCACCACAACCTCCTTTCAGGTAGTTGTAGAGAGCAATAAGGTCTCCCTTCATCCAGGGACCTCTGCGGCTCTGTTTGTCAGGACTGTCTTTATGTTGCTCCAAGTGTGTTACGGGGTGGAGGCAAGGAAGATCTGGCTGCTGCAGTGGTGGTGTAGGAAGACATGGAGGACATTGCTCAGAATGCTAGAAATGATGTAGTGCTTCAAGAAGAAAGGTCAGCTTTGAAAGAGGCTTTGTGCCTGCTGAATATATCGACTGCTTCTGGAGACTTGATGTCGGAAGCCCAGAGCCGGGGTGCACTGGCTCACAGGAGCCAAGCCCTTCCTTGGAGTGGCAGCGATTCTCGTCTGCAGTGCTTGCTGCTGCAGGACACCAGAGGGGACTTGACTCAGTGTCAAGTGTCTGTGTGTGTCACTGCATGTGCTGTTATGTCTCCTCTGAGCTGCCTTCTGTTCTCCTGCAGCACAGCTCTAGTCAGCACCCTATACATAAGGGTGGTCTGCTCGTATTTCTCAGAGCATGTCACTCAGAATCCTAGAGCAACCAGGTTGGAAGAGACCCACCAGATCATCAAGTCCAACCATTCCTATCAGTTGCTAAACCATGTCCCCCAGTGCCTCGTCCACCCGTGCCTTAAACACCTTCAGGGAAGGTGAATCAACCCCCTCTCTGGGCAGCCTGTTCCCGTGCCCAATGACCCTTTTCGTGAAAATTTTTTTCCTAATGTCCAGCCTAAACCTTCCCTGGCAGAGCTTGAGGCCATTCCCTCTTGTCCTGTCCCCTGTCACTTGGGAGAAGAGGCCATTACCCTTCTCTCCACAACCTCCCTTCAGGTAGTTGTAGAGAGCAATGAGGTCTCCCCTCAGCCTCCTCCTCTCCAGGATAAACACCCCCAGCTCTCTCAGCTGTTCCTCATAAGGCTTGTTCTCCAGCTCCTTCCCCAGCTTTGTTGCTCTTCTCTGGACTCGCTGGACTTCTCTGGACATGCTGCAGGCTCGCTCTGCTTGCCCTGCTTCCTTTTCCCAGGTTTACAGATGGAAGCGGTGGATTTCTTTGCAGCAGGAGGACGGTACTGGCAGAGTGGGCTGTGCAGATGTTTTGACTGGGGTTGCCTGGGAATGAATGTGCTCTCACACTGCAGGTCAGGATAGGAGAGGGCTGCAGGGTGTAAACAGAGCACTTGTACAGCAGGGTTCTGCGTTGCATCAAAACTTCCTGGAAAGGTGAAGGCAGGAGCTGGCTTTCACCATGTCACACTGCGATAATAAAAAGCTTGAAAGTGTACAGGTCCAGTCTGCTTAGTGGGACTGTCCTGTGCTCTACGGCTTCTCTGTCCTTTCTTAGCCAGAGACTGCTTGGGTGATGTCCTTGTCCTGTCTCACTGGGGGCACTGGTGTTTACTGGGATGGTGCTGCTGTTGCCCTCAAGGTCCTGTTGCAGTTGGGCTCAGCAGGTGACTGAAAGGCAAGGAGTCTAGGGACCATGGGGAAGAGCAGCTTTGAAGGCTGTGACCTGGTGGGTTCACTGGAGCAACCTGTGTGCTGCTGCTGCAGGAGAGGTCTAGCAGAAAAAGCATTTGGGTGGTATTCTAATTAGATTTTTTTCCCTTTTTCATCCTTGGATCTGTACTCCTGTGTCATTTTTGGTAAGTGTGGCAGCTCTCTGGCTGTAAGTCCCAGGTGTAGTGCATATGTCTCTTGACAGTTCATGTCTACAATGTGATTATGTGGCTTTTTCTCTGCAAGATCCTTTTGCCTGGTACAGAGGAGGGGAGATATCTCAGAAGTTCAAGGCCATCAGTTAGTCTTGAGATGTTTGTCCTGTGATCTTCACCTTGGCATCAATTCACTCACCCGTGCTTGTTCATTTACTTCTCCTGTTCACCTGATCCTACCGGCGCTCTTGGACAACAAAAGCAACTTCCCAGTGTTAGGGCAAACTGCTTACCAGTTCATCACCCGAGAGTTTCAAATTTCTGCTTTGCTGCCTGTACTCACCCAACTATAGGGGTTATTTTTAAACACTGGAAGAAAAAGTTGTGTTTAAGCCTGTTAAAACGTGGGTTGTAAACAATTAGCACTTTCAAGGTGTTATTTTCTGGTTTTGGAAGAGGCTGCCCAGGGCACTGGTGGAATCTCCATCCTGGAGGTGTTTAAAAAGCGTGTAGAGGTGGCACCTCAGGACATGGTTTAATAGGCATGGTGGTGTTGGGCTGACAGTTGGACTGTATGAGGTTAGAGGTCTTTTACAACCATAATGATTCTGTGATTCTCAGTTTTGTGAGACCACCTCTTATCTTCTCTTAGGATGCTTTGGTAGTATTTCTGGGATTGAGGATACCATATAGATTTCTGAAAAACAACCAAGCTCTCCTGTATCAGGATATACAAGATTTCTGTGTCTGAATTTGCATATGGAATTTAGCGTCTACTACTGGGTCTCCATCTATTAATTGATCTGATCTTTTCCAGAGCCAAACACAGCCTGCTTGAGACACTATAAACATGCTAGGCTTGTTCTGCTCCCTGGTCGTTTGGAAAGCCGCTCATGCTGCAGAAAGCTGTTCTGTGCAAAACCAAAACAGGGCCTGTTGATGTTATTTCTGGTCCTCTGAGAAGATGACTTAGTGGTCACATGTGCTGCTATGAGGTCATTAGGAAGTCTCTCAAATACACAATTTGAGAACTGATGATGCTATCGCAGAAGTATGCTCCTTCTGCGATGTGCGATGCAAAACTCTCTGAAGTGCTTTAGCTTGTAATGGCTCTGAGCGGGATCTGTTATTGCACATATTTGGGCTCGTTCCAGTGAGAAAATGTCTGTTTTCGGCTTTGCTTTATGCCCAGATTGATTAGTGAACGTACAACGTGGGATCGAGTTACATTCAGAGGGCATCCAGCAGAGCCTGTTTCTATGTTGAAGAGCTGAAGGCAACAGTGAGTCTGACTGCAAGCTCAGCAGTTTGCTAGCAGCACTTTGTGCCTCCACGGCACCGGCTGTCCCCTAGGGAAGGAGCTCCTCAAATCCATTTACGCGTTGAGCCGTTGCTCTTCCTGGTGCTGTGGGGGAACAGGAAGGCTTCTCTAGGCCCTCGATGTTGCTTCTGTTTTGTGTACCTGCGTTAATGCTTTTATTGCTGTCCCTCTTGGACTTCTTACTCAGGATATCCAGAGGTGCCTTCTGCCACAAACTGTCCGGTGTCCTTGAAAAGATCCTAGTTTACCCCAGAGACCTGTGATCCAACTTAGTCCCCATGCATTAACGATGCAGGCATCCTTATTTTGGCCGGAGAGTGCTTTGCAAGTGCGTTATCTGAGTCAGTAACACCCTCTTGGTGCAGGGCTTCCCAGGCTGGGAGAGGTCCTCTGTCTTTCCACCTCCACCCTACTGCTAGTCTTGGCTTTTTGTCCCAAACCATAAGCCTTAGGGATTGTCCCATCCCTATGAGGTGATAAGGATGCTCAGACATGGAAAAATTACCCAAAGAGAGGGGAAGAAAGTAAATACTACGGAGGTGGATTGTGTGGCTGAGTTAGGGTAAGGGGACAGGGAGGAAGAATGGAGCAAACTGCACGTATGCTTGCATGTATGGCCCATGTCTTACAGCTCACAGCTGCATTTACCAGTTGGGGCTTGGTGTGATCGTGTGGCTCATGTCTGCTTCCTTTTTTCCTTCTGAATACCCCAAATACCTGCTGCTTCTAACTGCCTGAAAGGAGGTTGTAGAGAGGAGGGTAATGGCCTCTTCTCCCNAGGTGTTTAAGGGACAGGTGGATGAGGTGCTGAGGGACATGGTTTAGTGATTGATGGGAATGGTTGGACTCAATGATCCGGTGGGTCTCTTCCAACCTGGTTGTTCTATGATTCTATGATTCTGCTGATGCTTCCCTGTGATTCCTACTTGAGGTGTGATGTAGCACATGGGAATCTTTGAAGAATGGGCTGAATCGCTGCCAACTCTGCTTCTCAGCCTTCTACTGTGGAGTCCCTGTGAGCATCACTCCTATGCAAACCCGGCATCACCTCCCCCCAGTGCTGCTTACACTTGTCGGGATGTCCAAACTGGACCCTTCCCTTGTGGAGCTGCTTCCATGCTGTAGGCAGCCCAGTGCACGTGTCTCCCAGCGGGCAAACTGGTGAAGTGCTTCTGCTCACTGGCATCCCTCTGCCAGCATTGTCCCTGCTGCTGGTCCCCGAACTGGGGCATTACACCAGTGTCTGCACTCGGATCCCAGTGACCTTGTCACCTGGTGAGCTCTCCAGGGCCACGGCAGGAGCTTTGCAGCCAGGACAGCAGTGGGTGCTGGAGGTGGAAGAGCTTCACAGGGCAGGGCAGCCCGGGGGTGGTTTTGCAGCTCCACGGTTGTGCCTGGTGGCACCCAAGGGTGTCCACAGCCTGCTGGACTCCATGGCCACTCAGTGCCTCGTGTGGCTCGGTATGTTGTGGTCTGGCTTGTCCTGCCACTGTGGAGCTTAGCAATGTCACCAACCCATACGGTTCCCACTGTCACCCTTGGTAATTATCTCCCCCCTGCTGGTGCCACATTCTGGTGTAGAGCTTTGTGTTTTCTTTCTATTTCTGTATTTTTTTTCTCAGTGAAAAGGAGATGATGGGGATGTTGCACAGCTGTCTGACAGCTGCATTAGTGGTCTCCTGTGGGGCTCCAACCCAGGAAAAGCAATAGGGGTGAGTTGTTGTGGTGACCATGCATTGAGCCCTGGTGCCACTCTTCCATTAAAGACTTTGGGATAATGGAATCAGAATGATTTAGGTTGGAAGGGACCTCAAAGCCCATCCAGTTCCAACCCTGTGCCATGGACAGGGACGCCACCCACTGGATGGGGGGCTCAGAGCCTCATCCAACCTGGTCTCCAGGGATGGGGCAGCCACCACTTCTCTGGGCAGCCTGGGCCACTGCCTCATCACCCTCACAGGAGAGCATTTCTTCCTGAGATCTAGTCTAAAGTGCCCCTCTTTCTCCTCGGTGCTTGCAATAATGTTATTGCCTGGAATTGATTAATAAATGACTTGTTCTGTCTTTGTTTTTCCCTTGCCCATGGATGAGTGGTCATGTTGGATGGGGCCTTGGGCAACCTGATCTAGTGGGATGTCCCTGTCCATGGCAGGGGGGGTGGAACTAGAAAATCTTTAAGGTCCCCTCCAACTGAAACTATTCTGTGATTGTATGACACCGACTGGCTTCTATGATTGTATGACACCGACTGGCTTCTATGATTGTATGACACCGACTGGCACAGAGCACGGTGTGCTGGGATTTCTCCCGTGAGCGGAGGCAGCTGCGTTAAACAAGAAGGTGCAAGCTGGCTCTGTGGTGCTGTGCCGGGGCCTGGCTTGCCCCTGGGACTACACGGGCTCTGCTTCCTGAGCAGGAGAGCTGCTTTATGTTGTGGTTTTACTAAATGAATTCAAAGCCTGGCCTTCCTCCAGGCGAAGTCTGGGCCAAATGCCAGCAGAGCAGCCCCTGGGGAGAGCAATGGAGCAAGGAGGGGCCAACAGCAGGGAAGAGCGGAGGAATCCAAGAAGGCAGATTTGCCTAGAAAACAGCTCTGTTTCCATCTGCTGGGTCAGGAGTTGCTATAGGAACTGGGATGATAGAGGCAGGGCCATCTCCTGGGCTTGTCTGTGTGTGCAGAGGGAGGGAGGGGGGGAGGAGTTACTCAAGTTTGAACATATCGCGTGTGCTGGTGGAAAAGTTGCAAGGAATGTCGAAACTACAGCCTGGCTCAACCTGTGGAGCTCAAAAGAGACATGGCAGTGGCTCCCTGTGTGCAGCCGGCCCCGGGCGAGGCAGGTAGGATCCATCCAGCTGAGCTGGGCTCTGGGCTCGCCATCGTCTCTCCCCGCAGTGCGTTGGCAAAAGCAGAAACGCCTTTGGAGACTTGCTGGAAACAGTGGGGGTGGTAGTGCTGGGAGGTGAAGGCTTTCCTCCTGGGCTGCTAGGAGGTGGTGGCTCCTTGCACCCTCTTTTTGCTCCCACAGCTGTGGGTGTGTTGAGGGATCATGGCTCTTCCCGCAGCGTCGTGTGCCAGGGGCCCTCTGGGACCCACGGGATCTATTGTTGGCTAGAAATGTGAAGCTGGATGGTTTGGTTCTCCCAGACAGAGGTGGTTTCTGGGGCTGTGGCTCTCTGGGAAAGCCCAGGGTATTTTAGCTCTGCCTGAAGTGTTTCAGTGCTAGGGCTGAGTCAGATATGCAGAAAAGGGCTGGCAGCGAGTCCGTTGTGGATGGTGGGAAAGTGAGGGGGACGCATTCCCAGCCTCCGAGCCGCAGTGGCTTCTGCCCTTGCAGGAGTTTTGTGGCTGTGCGTCGCCTGCATTCGCTCACCTCTTCCCCTGCGGAGATGCAGCCCTCCCTGTCCCATCCTGATGTACCTACTGCGATTTTTGTCGTCATCAAACTTCCTCAGACTCTCGTTTAGCCTAAAACACAGGGATATCCATATGCAGGAAGTTGTTCCTGGGAATCCTTGTCTTTAGGGTTAACCACTGGGCTCTTTAGTAGCAGCTCCTCCAGATAAAATCTGATTATTTCCCCAGTAAACCAATTTTTTCAGGTACTGCAAACTTTCAAAACCAGCCCTGTTTCCACCGGAGCGTTCCAGGGTGGCTTGCTGCTCCGCAGGTATTTCTTTAATAGGGTTGGCTGAAATTTCATCTGCCCTTTTTGTGTCATGGAGGATAATCTCTGCTAAAAAAAAAAAAAGAAAAGGTGGGCAGGGTTGTTGCTCTTTGAGAAGCTGCACAATAAGCTGCCGAAACTGAAATGCAGCCTCTCTACGGGGAGGCTGAGCTTGCCAGACTGGATTAGATCACAGCCCACCTCCTCCGACACCCGTCTTCTCTCGGGCAGCACCGCATGGCACATCGCGGGTGGAAGCGCAAGAGCTTCAGCACAGAGAAATGTGGAATAACCTGCCTGCGTAGGAGATGAATTTTCATCTAGGCAAGCATAAGCAAACTGGTAATTGATTTGACCAAAAAAGTTATGTCCAGTGTGCTCTTGCTTTTACTTTAACGGAATTGCAGATGTTCTTACTGTGTAGATCCACTTCCAATATTTTATTGAATTACTCCCACGTAGCTCTGTGGCAATATGTCCCCAAGGCTTAATGCGCGTGGTATGCTGTGGAATTTCATTTCCTCAGTTTTAATTTGTTCTTTAATTTCAGTTCATTTTCAATATGGAAAAGAGGTAAATGGGATCCTTTTTTTTGGTCTAGGCTTCATTATTTTACCTATTTATCCCCCTCCATCTCTCCTGTTTCTCTTCTCTTTGCCTCAAAGGATCCCAGGCTTTTCTTAGAGCTACCTGCCCTCTGTGTAATTGCTACATCTTATTACTTCTCTGTGGGCTCCTGTTTTCTGGTGCCTCTTGGGAAAAATTGATCAAGATTGGCCCTTCTGCCTTTCCTGAGCTATGAAATGCTGCTGGAACTTTTTCAGTGTTCCTCTGTTCTCCTTTGTTTATAAACAAAGCAAGGTTTAGTGATTGATAGGAATGGTTGGACTCGATGATCCAGTGGGTCCTTTCCAACCTAGCGATTCTGTGATTTGGTTTGATTGCCTAGAACAGTTGGTGATAAGCAGAGATCTTCTCAGAGCTGTCCGTAGTCATGGTGGGTATTTTGCTGGAACATTGAGTTAATTAGAATTTCATCCCTGTATGTAGGAAGTTAATTTTTTATCATGCAAAGTTGTTCTGGTAAAGAGTAAACCCAGCAGAACGTGGTTAGACATGCCTGGAAGTCCTCACTGCAGCCTGCAGGCTCGAGGCAGCGATTGCAGCTGATCCCGAAGTGTTGCTACTCGCTGCTCTCATCTTTGCCAGGCATTTCATAAATTAAACTTTGAAACCACTTGGTGTAGTAAACAAAGCTTGCTCAAGAAGACTGTAACAGATTTCACCTCCTTAGATGCATGAACTGCTGTGCACCCTGCTCAGCCTCTGAAGTGATGTCGACCAATGAGGCAACCTGCCTTGTCCCCTCTGGCTGGGGCCAGTGCTGTGGGAGTGCAGCAACACTGTCTGCTTAGAACCATGGGATGGAATCGTGGGATGATTGAGGTTGGAAGGGATGACAAAACCCATCCAGTCCCATCCCTGCCATGGGCAGGGACACCTCCCACTGGATCAGGGGCTCCAAGCCCATCCAACCTGGCCTTGAACCCCTGCAGGGATGGGGCAACCACCACCGCTCTTGGCAACCCCACCCTCACAGCAAAACATTCCTCCCTAAGATCTCCTCTCAATCTCCCCTCTTCCAGCTGAAAACTTTTCCCCCTTGTCCTATCCCTGCACTCCCTGATTAAGAGCCCCTCCTGAGCTTTTCTGCAGGCACTTGCTGCAGTTTGGTGTTTGCAGTTACTTTGTTCTGTGCACTAGGTGATGACAACTTTTACTTCTTTCTGATACTGGAAACGCTCCCTCCAGCTGGGTATCTCTTTGTAGGTGCATTTCTTAAATGTTTCTTCAATGAGATTACAGCAGAGCCAGTGGTGCTCCTTGAGCTACGGCAAGGTCCGTGTACCGGTGCCGGGTGCACTGAATGTCGGTGTTATGAATGAGAAGAGACATTTTAAAAAACTCATAAAACATAGTTTCTGGTAGCATAAGCATTTCTGCGGTGGTTTGATGGAGACTGGATTGCCTGTTAAATTAGTAGATGTTCAAAAATAGTATTTCTGGTTTGATTTTTCACTGAACCGTCTCTTGGAGTTTGGCTTCCACCCTAGTGAAAACTTCTCAGCTTGGCGCTGGGTATTCTGTGCTGCTGCATGTGACTTTGCTTCCCTTCTGGTTTTGCAAAGAATCTGTCCCTGTAATCATGTTTTATCTTTTAAAAAGTGTGCCCTCAGAATGTCTTGCAAGAAAAAGCAGTAGATAAGTAGCTGTTACTGTAAAGTAGCTATTCCGGAATGTAGGTAATTAGTAAGGGAAGCTGAAGATGACTGGAAAAGCACAGCAAATGTATCTCAAGGCAGTGAGAAATATTATATCATCTGTATAAGAAAATAAATTTCATCAGCGGTGTTTATATTGTTGGGAAATTTAAAGACCCAAGTGATTGCTAATAACAATAATGAGAAGTAATAAGTTTCCTGTGTTTGGGGAGAAGCTGGACGAGGTACTCTACATTTTGAGGATGTCTAAATACCTTCTGTTGCACTGGTAACCAGGGAGGTATTTACCACGAGATAACAGCCTAAAGTCTTTGAAATCTGAGCGAGATTGGCACCTGTTTGTTTAAAACAAATTGGCAAAGCAGCTTTCTGAATCCTGACTGTTGATGTGTAATAAATTCAGGAAGACTGAAGGATGTCCAGAGGTTTGGGAAACCATAAACGTTGTGGCAGAGTTTTAGAATCGAGTGGGTAGCAGGTAACCAGCAGGAGGCTGAGAGGAACCTCTGGCCAGAGCAAGGTCTGGGGAAGCTGATGCATTAGTGAGTCGATGTCAGATTACAGAAAGAACATGTTCAGTGATCTCTGTGCTCTGATGGAAAGCAGATCAGGTCTGAAAAGTCTTCAGATTGTGGTTTTTAATGAGATTCCTGCACCGTTTGCCAAAAGTAATAGTTTGAGTTGGAAGGGACCTTAAAGATCATCCAGTTCCACCCCCTGCCATGGGCAGGGACACCTCCCCCTGGATCAGGGGCTCCAAGCCCCATCCAACCTGGCCTTGAACCCCTCCAGGGATGAGGCAGCCACAGCTTCCCTGGGCAACCTGGGCCAGGGCCTCCCCAGTCTTGTGGTGAAGAAATCCTTCCTTACATCCAGTCTAAATCTGCCCCTCCCCAGTTTATACCCATTGCCCCTTGTCCCATCACTCCAAGCCTTTATAAAACAGTCCCTCCCCATGTTTCTTGTAGCCCCTTCGGGTACTGGAAGGTCTCTATAAGGTCTCCCCAGAGCCTTCTCTTCTCCAGGCTGAACAACCCCAACTCTCTCAGCCTGTCCTTGTATGGGGACTGCTCCAGCCCTCGGATAATCTTTGTAGCCCTCATTTGGACCCATTCCAACAGCTCCGTCTCCTGTTGAGGATTCCAGAACTGGACACAGTACTCCAGATAAGGTCTCACAAGAGGGGAATAGAGGGGGCAGAATCCCCTCCCTCACCCTACTGGCCACGCTTCTTTTGATGTGGCCCAGGACATGGTTGGCCTTCTGTTCTGTGAGTGCGCATTGCTGGCTCATGTTGAGCTTCTCATCAATTATTCCCCCCTCCAAGTCCTTCTCTGCAGGGCTGCTCTCAATCACATTATCCGCCATCCTGTACCAAAACTGTGGATTCCCCCAGCTCAGGTGCGAGACCTTGAACTTGGCCTCGTTGAACCTCATGAGGTTCACACGAGCCCTCTTCTCCAACTTGTCCAGGTCCCTCTGAATGACATCCCATCCTTCTGGTGGATCCCAACTAAGTTCCCTGCTGTTGACCAAGTGCAGCTGTTCTCGGGAGGCAGAAGGGTCTCTTCTTTGGGAGCATGAGCCTGGGCAGGGTGGCAGAGGGAGGTCCCCTTTGCACTGGGCAGGGTCTGATTGCTGGCATGTCCTTCATCCCCTACGAGGGTGCCTCACCACTGCTGGTAGCTGGTAGGTTCTGAGCTGGGAAACAGCCTCTGAGCAGTTTTGGAAGTACCTGGTCTTTATTTGCAGTTAATGTAGCCAGTCGCTGACTTCTTGCTGAGTGAAGATAGCGGTGTCTCAGTTTCTGTTTCACTGATCCACATAGTGGATAAGTTGATTTAGAAAGTGTCACCTGATACCTCACCAAAATAGTTACCAGTGGGAATGTGATCCACACAGTCCCTAAAGAGAGGGCTGTGGAGTGGTGCTCCAGCCACGTTCTGAGGTCTGTGTGGGACAAGCTCAGTCATTCCCTGGTTTGCCCGCGGAGAGTCTGGTGGGAGTCACAGCCCTGTCTGACCTGAAGTGTCCCACCACCCAGACGGAGCTTCAGTCTCATGAGTGGTGGCTTGGGAGAAAATATTAAGTGACATAATGCTGAATTTTGGCATCACCGAGGAGGTTGAGGGAGCCAGGGTGGTTTAGTCGGGGCAAGAGCAGGCTTCGGGATACGCAAGAGCAGATTATCAAGGAAGGAGACAAACAAGCTCTCCACTGGGGTGCGTGGCAGGAGGGCTGATGGTGAGCATTGAAGTAACAGGAGGCTCTGTCTTGGCATAAGGAGGGGAGATGATGTCCCTCTGTGACAGTCAAGCTGTGGAAGAGGGTGGGGGACCCTCCATTCGTGGAAGTTTTTAAGACCCAGTGCAAGCTGCTCTGAAATTGGTGCTAACCCCACTTTGAGCAGGAGGTAGGATTAGATGCTCTCCTGAGGATCTCGTCCAGCCTGAATAATTCTGCAACTCAGTAACCTGATCTCCTCCTGAATGCAAGTTTGAGCACAGTTAAGTAAAAGGTTATGGGGGAGCCCCTTGAGGACGAGGAGGGAGGAAGGTGGTTTAGATTGAGTGCTCTTAATACTCCATCTGTCATCTGTGTGGTTAACATGTCATATATATGGTTGCTATGCAAGACTCTCGCAGTGGAAGATTGTAGGTCTTGAGAGGGTTGTTGCTAACTTGTAGTCGATATGTTTTAAGGGTAGTTTTAGGAAAAAAAAGCAAGTGACCTCCTCAAAATAAAACAAAACAAAACAACCCAGCTGGAGAGAGATGCCGGAGTAAGGAATTGAGTGAAGATGTCAGTGTGCCAGGCGTGCTCTGGTGTCCGTTCTGTGTGGGAGGGAAGCTCTGCTAAGGGACAAGGATCACTGCTGCTTGGGCAAGGAAAAAGGAGACAATCCGAGCGTTTTGTTTGTGCACATCTGTTCTCCTGCTGCTTCTGCCCTCCCTGCTTTGTTTCCAGAGCCTGCTTACTGCTCCTCAGTTGAGGGGACCTGTGTTTTGGAGGGCTTGCTGGAGTGCGTGAGGCTCCTTGCTGGGATGAGGTGTGGGGCTCCTAGCGGGGGTCAGTGTGTGTTTATGTCCTGTGTTGGGTCACGATGTGCCTGGCAGGTCTGAAGGTGTCGTGAGGAGGACCTCCAGGTTCTTTGGCTGAGATGAGCACAAAGAACCCTCACCCTCGGGTCAGTGGGGAAGGGTAACTGTGGTTTGAGATTAGCTGAGCTAAGAAGCACCCTTTGTTAGTGCAATGAATTGTGTTTCCTTATCTTTTGCTTTTGCCTTTCTGATGGCTTCCAAATTTAGTTACTTTGATGGATTTAGTGACATCTGTTCATTTAGTCTGGGTTTGTGACAGAAGTGCTCTGTGCAGTTTCACAAACCAAGGACACCCAACCCCTGTGGGACTGGCTGATAGGCAAGGGGAAACTGCTGGATGGCTTGTGGGGCCTCCAGCTCCTTTGCAGAAACACACACACCTCTCCTGGCTGTCGGGGAGACACTTCATGCTTGGGTCTGTGACCTGAAACTTCTCCCAGTGTTAAATGGCTGTGTCAGGGGGAGCTGGAATGCAAGTTTTCTCCTAAAGTCTAGCAAGACTGAGGTGTCACTTTTTCATAGTAGCTTCATTAGATGTTTGACCACAACCTGGAAAATGAAGCTCAAACTCTTCCCTCAGCCCCAGGGCAGTTCTATTACCCATCCCTCAAGAAGGTGACTGGGAAGTACACCCAGACCTTGATGTTCCCATCCTTCTGCCGCCCCTTCAGACCCAGTTTTGTGATGTCCCTGTCCCCACCCCATGTGCCACTCCCACATGTGCTCCTTTTCTTAGCCCCCATATGTGTCTCTCGTGGTGCTGACAGGTCTCCTAAAGCCACCTCCAAGTTCACACTGCAGCCTATTCCTGTCTCAGTTTTCCTGTTGCTGCATCTCATCTCGTGTGCATCTTTATTAACCCAACCCTTTCACCTAAAATCTGGTTGCTTTTATCTGTCCAGCAGTGTTACTGCTCTGGACATTGCTTTGTGGTGCCACTGTTCTTGCTCTGTGGGCTTCATCATGTTCTAAATATCGCCATGGCTTTATGCTCTTTCTGGCTGTCTTTGGTGCCCATATGGAAGAACAACTGTTAACAGCCTCATACTTTGTGCCAGGATCTTGCTGGGCCTGTTACTGTCTAATGTGTTGATTTTTTTGGTGTCACCGTTGGCACTTGGTTTGTCCAGGTACCATTCGTGTCGTGCAGCAACCTGTCCCCAGGCTGCTTGGTTGATTGAACCTAGGGAGACCACGCTCCGAGCTCACCTAAGGGAACGCTTGTTGCTGCCTTCTTGCAGGGCTTTGTCCCATGTGGCGTGGCTGTCCTGGGACCAATGCTGTCCATTCAACCTCTGACGGCTCTGCAGGAGTGGTTGGCTGTCTTCTCAGGGCAGCAGCCCTGCTCTGCAGTTGCCAGCCTACAGCAGTTGGTTTCATTAGGAGATCATAGAATCACCAGGTTGGAAGAGACCCACCAGATCATCGAGTCCAACTGTTCCTATCAAACACTAACCCATGTCCCTTAGCACCTCATCCACCCGTCCCTTAAACACCTCCAGGGAAGGTGACTCGACCCCCTCCTTGGGCAGCCTCTGCCGCTGCCCAATNGTCCCCTGTCACTTGGGAGAAGAGCCCAGCTCCCTCCTCTCCACAACCTCCTTTCATGTAGTTGTAGAGAGCAATGAGCTCTCCCCTCAGCCTCCTCTTCACCAGGCTAAACACCCCCAGCTCTCAGCCGTTCCTCATAAGGCGTGTTCTCCAGCCCCCTCACCAGCTTTGTTGCTTTCCTCAAGTTTGTTGTCTCTACTCACTCTTAGTATGATGCCGGCTGAGTTGCAGAGGCGGAATCTTTGTTAATGGAAAATAAAATGTACAGTGAGGAGGTGACAGGAGCTTCAAAGCCCTCTCAAACAAAACTGATACCAGCAGCAAGAAGTGTTCAAATTGTGAACTGAGCAAAACTTTTTAGGAAGGGATGAGAATCCTTTCTACCAAGAGTTCTCATCAGTGAGTTCTGTTCAGTCCAAACTGGCGCTGCTTGTGCTCCAGGTGTGAGCTCCAGAGGAAGCTCCAGTGTGCAGGGCTTGGGGTATCTCCGATGAATTCTGAGGCAGTGAGAAATGTTCCACCAGCATTCTGGAGCCAGAAAACTGGAGATTACACTTTCTGGCCTCTATTTCTTCAGACTTCAGATATTGCCTCAATTAGTAGCTTTGCTGTTTCCTCCTTGAATTCCTCTAGGAGTGCTAGAAAGTACCGTCCGGTCCTGATTGTCCCTGAACCTCTTCTGAGGTTACTTTAATTTCGGATAGATGCTCTTTTAATACATACAGAGAGCATCATAGACACAGCTATGAGTCTTCATCATGACCATGGAGTATCTTGGCTCGGTGCTGGGCACTGGTAATGGGATTCCTGCAGCAAATGCGAAGGTCCCACTCCAAGGTAATGATCTGCGAAGGAACCAGTTAAAACAAATGCCTGTTTCAGCTGGGATCTAGAGAGGCTTGCAAACGTGCCAGACCTCCGTAATGGATCTCTGGAGGGAGAACAGTACCTGGAGGAGCTCCAAGTCCCACCTTCTTCGTGCACATCAGTAAAGAATAGCTCCCTCCTGTGCCTGTGGTGCCCAGTGCTTTGATTGCGAGCTGCCTGGGGACAACGCTGGGTCACAGCGAGATGGGTTGGCTTTTCAGAGGTGGTATCTGCTGGGTAGAGTGGGAAAAACTGCCCTCTTCTGCATTTCTTGGTGTGTTTTTCAGCAAGTAGATTTTTTTTTTTCTGCCTTCACAATGATTGTAACAGGATTTGATTCCCCTGCAGCCAGCTGTTAGCAATTAGCAACTTGATCCATTCAGTCCTGAGAACAGAGTTTAACGCTTTCTTGCCTCTGTGAGGATGTCGCTAATCCTGGTTTTGCTGCTTTTGGGCTTGTGCTGTAGTTTTGGCACTTTCAGTGTGTGTGTGGGCAGGTCAGGAAGAAAGGCAGGAGTACAGAAAGGGACTCAGAGAGCTACAGAGGGAAGCATCGAGTCGTCTACCCAGGAAAATATCATTAGGAAGATGATTTCCAAGCAGTTTGTACTGAGGTTTGTATTTAGTAGTCTGTTCCAGCGGTTCTAGCACTTGGAAGTGTGCAAGTTTGGGAATCCAATCTACTACTTGCTGAGATTTAGACTCAGCAGAAATCAACATCAGTTCTTCAAACAGGGATTTCCGGCAGCTTGAGAGCCTGAGTGGAGCTGAGGCTCCTCCGAATGATGAGATGGGAGTAAAAAAACCTCTTAGTGTCCTTGCTTAAGAGAACAGTGATTGCTGGCGGGGACTCGAAGGTGAGAAATGACACTGTTTTCTCCCTGTGTACAACAGCTCTCCTGGGACTCCCAAACACAGTTTGGATCAAATGGGAAGCTAAGGCATCGGAACGCTTACAGTGATCATAGAATCACAGAATGGTTTGGGTTAGAAAGGACCTCAAAGCCCATCTAGGCCCACCCTCTGCTATATGGCCAGGGACACTTCTCACTGGATCCTTTTGCTCAGAGCCCCCTCCAGGGATGGGGCAGCCACAGCTTCTCTGGGCAGCCTGTTCCAGGGCCTCCCCACCCAAGATCTCATCTCAGTCTCCCCCCTTTCAGCCCCAAACCATTCCCCCTCACCCTGTCCCTGCACTCTCTGATTGAGAGCCTCTCCCCAGCTTTCCTGGAGCCCCTTTCAGTACTGGGAAGCTGCTGTGAGGTCCCACTGGTGACATCGGGGTTTGTTCTCACTTTGTTTTTGCTCCAGTGGCAGGCTCTGGTCCTCACCTGGCTCTGTAGGGTTCCTGTTTCAGTGCTGTCTGGCCACCCTTTGCTTTAGCCTTGGCAGTGTTGCAGAGGGAGGTCCCAGGGTGCTTTGGTGGGTGCTCACCTGTGTCTTTCCAGGTGTCTCTTTGCCAGTCTCTCTTCCTGGGCTCAGGAGGGAGGAGTGCTGAGCATGTGGAATGTACATCTGCCATCTGAGGGCTCTGGTATACCTGGCAGCTTTTAAACCTCCAGCTGAGAAGTCACCTGGGAGATATCTCTGCACAGCTGTTCTCCTGCCAGGCTCTCCTCAGCAACTCGGAGCTCTGTTCAGTGGCTGGTCTGGCGTGGTGACCCAGCAGAAAGATCTTCTCCAGCCTAGGTTGGAGAGGGTGGATCTGAGCTGTGGTCAGGGCACCCCTAAACGGTGCTCTGCTGTGTTCCCATCACCTGTTCCAGAAACATGGTTAAAGCCTTAATGTTCACGATGTGTTCCATTCTCGTGTCCCGTAGGACAGTCTCCTCAGGGGCTGAACTCTCTGCGCTTCCCTTTGGGAGCCTACAGGGCACCTTACAAAATCACCTGCATGGATTAACATCCCCCAGGTGTGTCTGCAAACTCTGCTGTGGAAGCGTCTTTACAAAATTGCCCTCCACATGGCTCCATGAAGTGTCTCCTCCATGGTGCTTGTCGTGGGGTGCTGGGAGCTGGTGGGTTTGCATCAGAGGTGACCCCCTCTATTTCAGGGAGAAAGACACCCTTGGATGCACACGCAGCTTGAGGGTTCTTGGCCAAAACTTCTTTTCCAATAGCCAGACCCTCCTGCTGAGATACAAGCTGTGTTTTCTCTCTGGTGCTTCGCTTTTACACGCTCGCCACCCAAGGTGCCACAAAATCAGAGCCTTGTGGTCACCCTGCTCCCCACCATGGCCAGGGTGCTCACATGGAGCACGGGAGGTGGCTGAAGCAGGAGCAGTCCTGGCAATTTTGAGGTCTGTTTTGGGTGTGCTCATGTTGTCGCATGGCTGGGCACAGCACCGCCGGGCAGCATCCACCCATCATTAGTTTCCCCTCCTGCATTAGCATTTGGCTCCCTTCCCAAGAAAGCCCTTAGTTGTTTTTCAGGCTCAGAGCCATCTTTTCTGACAGAATCCAGCAAGGACAATTGCCAGTAGCAAATCCTTAGGAAAGAGAATGAAAACAGGGCAAGCCTCAGTGATTCTAACCCTGATTTAGCTTCTGGGCGTCGAGCAATCTGCTGCAAGGGGGTTTCCAGAGCCAAAGGTTTTACCTTCGGATTTAAGAAGCCACAGTGTGTCTTTCTGTTGTGAATATATCCGATTGTTCTGGTATCCACAGGAACTCACAGCTGGGATTTGTACAGTTTAATTATGTTGGGTGGAAAAACTACAGCCTTTTGTTGTAAGTCTCTGAGCATTTGATGCTCTGTTGTACTTCTGTGTGTGTATGCACTGGCGTGGAGATGGTCCCTCTTTATCCTCTCTTCCTTTACAAACAAATCCTAGCATTCAAGTCTGCCTTTTTACTACCACTCTGAGGATTCTTGAGCAAACGCCCTCTGGTCCTGGCAACTTTTCATTTATTGATTTGTTCTGGTTTCTTTCTGCCTGGCGTTTCAGTATGAGGCAGAGCCTCTAACCTCCATTCCATAACGCTGTCTTCCAGGATGGGAGCCTCCTGAGGTGTCTGCAGTGAATGTGGACACAAAGAATTCGCCTAACGTTGCTGATGTGACCTTGTATTCCTTTAGGTGTTATCATGGCTTTCCAGTGAAATTGCCAGCGTTTAAGCCTTTTGCTGTTTGCCTTGTTTCCAAACAGGAAATTAAGTGTGCTCGCGTGTGAGAGCGCACATGGTCTTCTGGCGGCCACGGGGACATGCAGGGAGAGATTATTTTCTCCCTGTTTTAGGCATTTATCTTGCGGTTGTGTGACAAGTTCCAGAGTGCCCACTTGGAGTAGACAGTGAGAACGGAGAGAGGCGCGCGTTGGGTGGATAAGCCCTGGTTGGACCATCTGGGTTCTTTGTAGATGCAGCTTCAGTCCTTCTTAATGTAATAAGGAAAGTGAAGCAGCAATGTGGGAGAGGGGACTTGGCACTAGACTTGTTTAAGAGCAGTTAAGAGAATGTGTTTGCACAGCAGTCGTGGCAGCTGAGCTCCAAAGAGCTGAATTACATTCATAGCTTTAGAGATGGTGCAGGTAGTAAGACAATTCTTAGTCCTTGACCAAATCTCTCATCACGTGGTGAGTTGGAGTGGAGCTGAGGTCAAAACGCTCTTGATGGCATGGAAGATTCCCAACCTGTCATGAGGCAAGTCTGCAGCATGGAGAAGTCCTGTCTTTGGAGGACTCTCATCTTCTTTCTTTGCTTTGTCTTTCAGAAATGTAGATGGCAGCTGCTGTCATTGAAGGACTCGCACCCATCTGACCCTGCGCAGCGTCTCAGACTGCTACCATGATCTTCTGCATGCTACTGCTGGCCTCACTGCCCGAGCCGTCTGGTGCCGAAGTCAACCCTGGTAGGGAGCTGCGAGACTGGGAGAGGACTTGTGTCTCCCACTTTTCTTATGTTTGTTCTTAGCCTTTCTTTGCTCTCTCATGACAAGTGTGCATAAATTCAACAAATGCTTGCAAGCGCAGTCACTAAATCATAGAATCGTAGAACAACCAGGTTGGAAGAGACCCACCAGGTCATTGAGTCCAACCCTTCCTATCAAACACTAAACCATGTCCCTCAGCACCTCATCCACCCATCCCTTAAACACCTCCAGGGAAGGTAACTCAACCCCTTCCTTGGGCAGCCTGTTCCAGTGCCCAATGACGTTTTCCATGAAAATTTTTTTCTTAATGTTTAGCCTGAACCTCCCCTGGCAGAGCTTGAGGCCATTTCCTCTTGTCCTGTCCCCTGTCACTTGGGAGAAGAGGCCATTACCCTCCTCTCCACAACCTCCCCTCAGGGAGTTATAGAGAGCAATGAGGTCTCCCCTCAGCCTCCTCTTCTCCAGGCTAAACACCCCCAGCTCTCTCAGCCGTTCCTCATAAGGCCTGTTCTGCAGCCCCTTCCCCAGCTTTGTTGCTCTTCTCTGGACTTGCTGTAGTCCCTGAACGTTCACCTCTAGACTGGGTTGGTCAGTCTGACTTGACAGCTGTACTGGAGTGAAACGCTTTCCCTGACAGTCCTGGGAGGGCTCAGGCATGTGGTTACACCCCTTTCTCTGCCCACCCAGAGGGTCTGTGCTCTTAGCAGGCCTGCTCTGAGCTCTGATTATCTGTTCATCAACTTGACCGTGTGGCCTGCAGAACAAACCTGGATCTAGATTGGCTCAGAGATACTGTGCTTCTCTGGAAAGTGAATTACCAGTTAGCAAAGCACAAGCTGCAGCTCTCCAGCCAGCAAGGGGGGTTCTGGAGAAAGAGGTGTGGAGGGAAAGGTAGAAAACCCTACCTGGCACAAAGCTAGGATGGGGATAGGGATGTGTGAGCCTGTGAGTCTCTGTGAAGGGCTTGTTATCCTACAGCATTTGATAAGTTATGATCATGACAGAGGTGAGAAGGTAGTGGTCTGCAGTATATTGCAAAACCACCAGTAATGAGGTGGTTTGAGCTGGAAACAGGGCAATGAAGGAGTCTAACCCTTTTTCAGCTTGGCTGAAGGTGTGATGAGGGAGCAACGCTACCCTGAGGGCCTTTGTTTGCTCTGCTGAGTCTGGCTCAGCCCCTGCTCTGGCTGTAGATCTCTGCAGAGGTTTGGGGTGTGCTGCAGCCAGCCAGGAGTGAAGCGAAGCTGATGGGGGAGCTCAGCAGGCAGCCCCGTGCTCCCTGTTACACAGCCGTGCCCTGCACTGCGTACCCCCCCCGTGTGTCCAGCTTCAAACTTGGGGTCACCGTCTGGTTCTGATGGTTAAAACTAGTTGAAGAAGAGGGAAGATGGCATCTAGAGGGTCAGTCATGTGCAGATCCCTTTTGGTGGTGCTGAGTACAGAAGTTAGCATAGGATAGTTAGGTGGGAATAGTCTCCCCCACTCCGGGGTCCTGGGTGGTGGGGTGGGCTCTGAGCACAGGGCTGTGGTCCCACCCTGCTGCAGTCATCTTCTCTACCAAGAAATGAGTGAGTAGTTTTGCTCACACTTCTCAGTATAACCTATGAATTCCTCCAGCAGCTTGTCCCTCTCAGCTGCCTCTGTCCCAGGTAGCCAGGCCCTGGTATATCCCCCACACGCTCCAGCACACCCATAACCCAGCTGATGCTCTTCAGTTGTGATGCCTTCAGGCTCCATCTGTTGTCTTGACCTCCTGATCTGCTGCAGGAATGGTCTAGAGCACCTCCTGAATTGCCTTGTAAACCAAAGGGGCTGCTTTGTGGATGATTTCAACCTGTGTAGGAAGGATCCCAGGCAGTTCTTTTGTTCAGCATCGCTTGTTTGACCTTGCTAACAGAGGTGAGCTGTGACATTTTCCTGGACCTCCATGTGTCCTGTCTGCATGGCAGATGAGGGACCCTGCCTGTGTAGTAAAGGATCAGGGTTGTCTGAGCAGGAGTAGTGCTGGCACCTAAACAGAACCACAGAATGGTTTTGGTGGAGAGGATGTGTGTTTTGGCAAGACCCTCATGCTGCTTGTTTTGTTGGGAGCCACAGCCACCCACAGAGATAGACAGTGGTGGTACCGTGTTTTCTAGGTTGTTTTGTATGTATTCCCATAGTTTATTTTTTTTTCTGTATTAAATAATCTGGTGTCATCAGCAAATATGGTCACCTAACCATCCATCTCCTTTACAAGGTTGATTAGGAATATAGAGAATATCACGCATTCATTGATGCTTTGCCTGAAAACAGTGGCAGCCAAGCTCTGTGGAAGAAGGGGGAAGCCTGGAGAAGGGAAGGCTCCAAAGAGGACCTTATAGTGATGTTCCAGTACCTGGAGGGTCTACAAGAAAGCTGTGTGGGAACTGTTTACAAAGGCTTTTAGTGATCGGACTAGGGGGAATGACTATAAACTAGAGAGGGGTGGATTTAGGCTAGACATAAGGAGGAATTTATTCACGATGAGGGTGGTGAGGGACTGGCTGTGATTGCCCAGAGCAGTGGTGGCTGCCCCATCCCTGGAGGGGTTCAAGGGCAGGCTGGATGGGCCTTGGGCAACCTGATCCAGTGGAGGGGGTTGGAATTAGATGATCTTTAAGGTCCCTTACAACTCAAAACGTTCTGTGATTCTATGAAACAACCTCTCTTTGCAAACATTTCTCTGCTGAAGCCTGTTGGGGAGTTTCTCGCCCTGCAGATGTTTATTCTGCATGGTGCTAACAAGGAGATGGATGCCATGTCTCTGTTTTCTTTTGTAGCTTCTGAACCTGGAGAGCAGCTTTCTCCAGGTTTGGTATGAGGGCAGCAGTCCTGAGGTGCAGAAACGGGGAGGAGAGTGTCCTGCAGGGGGAAGGCAGGGGCAGAGCTGCTGGTACGGCGCAGGCAGCGTGGCAGAGAGGATGCCAAGCGACACGCGTGCCGCTCTGGAGTGACTGGAGCATGTGCTGGCATTTGCCTGTGGCCTAGCAGACGGGGAGGAGCTGGCACTCCTGGGAGCTCAGAGGACAAAGCCTGAAGTCCATCTCCTTTTTTTTTCTGGGCCTGCCACTGACTATGCTTTTGTTTTTTAATTGTTTCATGATTTAATCCCGTATAACTTACTTTTTAATCCACTTGTGATGTCAGCCTGACAAAAATATCTTGCTCGCCTGTTTTGAATACTGAGCTTTAATGAATGCATTAAGACAACTTTCTGAAACATCTCTAATATTCCAAGACATGTTTAAAAACTCGTGCCAGGGGAGAGAGCTTGGCCAGCTCAGATTTGTAAGCTACATCTGCCTTTGGTGTTTCGAGCTCGCAGAGCAACATGGCTCGAGCCAGTTGTGTTTGTACTCCCTGGAGGCACCAAGTTTGAGAGTCTTCTCATGCCTGTAGAGAAATACTGGAGGCAGGGAGCAGCCCAGGATGGGGCATTGTGGGTGGTCAGGGGCTTGGGCTCACAGGGAAGCTCTATCCAGTCCAGTCATCTGCAACAGAAGCTGTTTACCTGCTCACTTGTTACTGGACTGGTGAAAATAATAATTGTTTGCACGCGTTTTATTCCAGAAGAAGAAATTTTTTTAACAAATTCTTCCTTTTCATGTTGCATTATTATTGATAAATATTTTTTCATTGCAAAATAGGTCCGTGCAGCCATTAAAACAAATATGGTTTTGGCTTTCATGTTCTTAAAATGTTTGTGTAAAGTTTTTTGCCTTACTAGGGCTCTGCTGGATGATACCAGCCCTGAGTGTATTGCATTACTTATTTCTGTTTATGGTACTTACTTAATTCTCTTTATTTGCATTCTTTATTTTATCATTACCATGTTTATTCTCCAGGCATTAATAGCCTTTTAATTAAACTTGTCTGGTGATTTAGAAAGAGTTGGTACTGACTTTTTTTTTCACTTTTGTTCCCCTTTTCAGCTATATGCCGTTACCCTTTGGGTATGCACGAAGGGACGATACGGGATGAAGATATCACTGCTTCCAGCCAGTGGTATGATTCTACTGGACCCCAGTATGCACGGTAGGTTAATCCTTGTCTAGAAAAATAATCCTTTTTTTCTTGTAACGTGTGATTGAGAAACAAGATCCCTCACTCTTAAAGCAACATTACATTTGCTCGGCTTGTTCACTGCTTCCATATTAAATCTAATTAGCGCAGAGTGAACGACCGAGAGGCAGTGGTCACGGTCACAGGCTGTAAACCAAGAAATTCTGGAGCAATGTTAAGAAGAAAAAGTCCATCCCTATGGTAATAAAGTGGTGGAGCTCTCAAACGGGCACCCAGAGGCGTGATGATAATTTTCAGACATGGCTGTACAAGCCCTTGGGCAGCGCACTGTGGCTTTAGAGTTAGCCCTGCTGGGAGCAGGAGCCTGGAACAGAGACTTCCAAAGGTCGCTTCTGACTGTGGCCTTCCTATAGTTCTGTGAATAAATCTCTGATGGATTTATGACGTACAGGTCAGTCAGGGACAGTGCCCTTGGGATTCTCCTACAGTGCTTTAAATCATAGGAAATGGTTTATGAGGATGAACTGTTCAGCAGCATCAGACTGAAGAAATGGGCTGTGTCCACTTTGACTGGAAAACTCGGAAACTGCAGAGTTAAGCAATTGTTGAATAGCAGTTAAAGGATTTTCTTTCCACATTAAGCAGTGCAGCAGTCATTCTTGTATGCTTGGTTTTCTCATTTTTTGTCATTTCATTTTTCTTAAAGCTGCTAACTGGTGATTAGCAAAACACTGCGAAATGTAAGTTACCTTAGAATTATTGATAACGATGGTATCAAACACTCCTACAATTTCTGTGGAAGTAAGGTAGGAATTGCAGGTTAACTAGGGTACTTAAATTTTTATGATGAATTTGCGCAGTCCAAAGTCATCAAATACTCCTAGTGCTTGATTACGGTTGGACTCGATGATCCGGTGGGTCTCTTCCAACCTGGTTGTTCTGTGATTCAATGATTCTATGATTATAATTTCTTAGTTTGTGGTAGAGCAAATACACTGAGCGATATGTGTTTTAGTGGAGTTTGAACAAGCCTGTGGACCTGAAAGCTGAGAGACTTATTTTGTTCTCCATAATATAGCTTATCTCCGGCTCTGGAAATCCTCCAGGCATCACTAACCATCTGTGACCATCATCTCTTTGCCAGGGCAGCTGGGTGTCTGCAGGGGGAAGACATGAAGACCTCTCTAGCTGACTTCATTTTGTTAGAGGTCATAGTTGTCCTGTGCACGTGTCTGTCCCTGTCAGTTCAGCCGCCCTTCCTGCCTGCCTCGTAACTTTTTACTTGCCACTTTTCTGTAAGGAAATCTTGCACCAACAGCTGACCAAACGGAGACAAAAATTCTCTGGCCTCTGCCTGGATCTTCAGTGTCTCCTGGTTGCTGCTTTAATGCAGGGAGGTTGCACTCGTGGATCCCATCAGCTAGAGACAGGACAGCTGTCTGAAAGCAAGGGCGCTTCAAGGACTTGCTGTTGGCTAAGAAATGCCTGTTGCTAAAAAGCCCGTGTTTTGTGACTGGATACATTTTTCATCTTTAAAGCTTTCCCCACCCTGTCCCTTGCCCAGCTGAATTGCAGAAGCCCAGGTAAGGCAGCGTTTCCTCGTGTGGCTCCACCTGCTGATGGCTGCAGCTCTGCTCTGCTTGCGATTGCCAAGGATAAAAGCTGTGATCCTGGCAGTGGTGCCACAGTGCTCGGCTTCGAAGCCTTCACATCATACACTGAGCAGTGTCCTGCACAAGCAGCTCTGCCAAATGTAGGAAGGACAGAAGACAACCCAGAATAATTTGTCGATGGGCAGATCTTTTCTTTCTTAGATGCATTTTTAAGATGGCTCCTCTGCACTTGTAGGAAGCAGTAAAGCAGAGATTCAGGCCTTGCTGTATGGGGTTGAAAAGTGAGTATGCACTTTACCAGCAAAGTGCTTAAAAGCACACAGCTTGCTCTTACCTACTGAGTCATCGAATCATAGAATCACCAGGCTGGAAGAGAACCAATGGGTCATCGAGTCCAACCATTCCCATTAAACACTAAACCATGTCCCTCAGCACCTCGTCCACCTGTTGCTTAAACACCTCCAGGGAAGGTGACTCAACCGCCTCCCTGGGCAGCCTCTGACAGTGCCCAATGACCCTTTCTGTGAAAAACTTTCTCCTAATGTCTAGCCGAAATCTCCCCTGGCGGAGCTTGAGGCCATTCCCTCTTGTCGTGTCCCCTGTCACTTGGCAGAAGAGCCCAACTCCCTCCTCTCCACAACCTCCTTTCAGGTAGCTGTAGAGAGCAATGAGGAAGTCAGAGTTGTTTCCAATCAACATTGAACATATCTGGGAAAGAAACAACTTCTAAAGGTTAATGGAAGATTTCTGAAACTGAGGGACTTGTGCTGAAGAAGGCAAAACTGGCTACACGACTCTAAGTCTCAGTCAAACGTCACTCCACAGCCAGCTCTCAGGTTTCACTTGCTGATTTGGTTTCTTTCTGCCAGTTCTCTAAGCTTCAGGATGTTCCCTCAGTCACTGGGAAGGCTGGATCCTTGGAAGTGACATTTTTAATGTGTGTGGTTTTCCCCTCAGGTTACAAAGAGAGGAGGGGGATGGAGCCTGGTGCCCGGCTGGCTTGTTGCAACCCGAAGATGTACAGTTCCTCCAAATCGACCTGCACAAACTCTTTTTCATCACCTTGATTGGGACTCAGGGACGGCATGCCCGTGCCACAGGCAAAGAGTTTGCCCCTGCTTACCGAATTGACTACAGCCGCAACGGAGAGCGCTGGATCTCCTGGAAAGACCGTCAGGGCAAGAAGGTGAGTGTTGTAGTAGCTGAATTGTGAAGCGTGCAGAAGTCAAGTCAGAACTAGACTGTAGAAGGCAGGTCCTCTATGTACTGCCCAGTGTGTCATACTTTGTCCTGACTCTTCTCTATCAGACCTTCAGCATCCTCTGCCTTTAGTCCCGTGTTTGCTGTGATATTGGAGTGTTAATCCCCTGACCTCATCTCCCAAATCCACACTGTTGCTATGAAAATTGTGGCTCTTCCCTGCCTTTCTGTCCATTTTCAAAATGTTGTGTGAATGTACCTCTTCCAGCCAGACGCTTGCTTGTAAATTGGAAGCCACAAAACAGATGCCTGCTTTATCATTAAACAAAAAAAAGGGAGGGGGTGGCAGGGTATGGAGGTGAGTTTCTGGATGTCTGATAGAGGTTTTTAATGCTGAGAACAATGAGAAGGAAGGAATTTAGAAGGTAGGAAATGTGCTGAGCGCACACACTCAGAGAGGCGTCCCCACTCACCACAGTTGTCTCTTGTTGTCTCCAGACTTGGGCACACAGCTCTGTGCTCTGGTGATGCTTATAAGCCTTTATTAAACACCCCCTGGGAGGGAATCCCCTTCTTTTATCAGCAGCTTGGCTGTCCTGATCAGGTCAGAGCTCAGGCTGGCTTGGGGAGTTAGAAGCCCTAAGCCAGACTAGAGAACATGCTGGGTTTGATGTTTTCTGCTTCTGAGGGTGCTTTGGAATTTGCAGTGGGGTTGCTATTGCAGTCTCAAGTAATAACTTGTAGCTCGTTAATGAATTGTTTGCTCACTGTGACCTTCAATCAGCTGTTTGGCTGTTACCTTGTCCATCCCTCACATCTCGGTGTTTGCAGCACACACCGAGATGTGAGGGATGGACAAGGTAATGGTAACAGCCAAACAACGCTGCTTGTCTCCCACTCTGGTCCTGTGCAGAGCGGAGCTCTTGGGCCTTCAGGAGTGGGTTTGTTTCAGGTATTGAGATTTAAGATGGGTCAGTTTTTGCAGATCTCCCTCTTGGACCATAATAAGGGAATGAGCATGTATTCACCTGTGTACGATGCTAGAATTTGTGCCGCCCTCTGTTCTATTCCATAAATGTGGAAACTTTCATCTATCCTGTCAGTGTGTGTGCTTGTTCTCCATCAGATGAGATCAAAAAGCTTTTCCTCCTGTTATCCTTAGAGAAGATGCCTCTGCTGCTCTGCTCCTGCCCTTCTGAACATGACGTACACAGTGGGGATGTAATTCCTGCCATTTCAGCCTCTCTGATAAATGACTTCCCATAAAACATGTTTTTCCAAATGTATCATCAGTAAGGGGTGTATTCCATTAGTGAACCCACATTTCAGAATTGCTGCTGTCTGGCCAGATAATTTGGTGAAAATGTTCTGTAAAATCATTCCAGCCTCGGAATGAGGTGCAGGTAGAGGTGCTTTGGGAAGGCCTCTTCCCTCTGGGCAGTTGATAGATGCCCAGGGACTGTTTGTTCAGAGTGTAACTGCGTGAGCCCATCTTGGCACGGCTCTGTCCATGGACATCACACACATGGCTTCAATTAACCCCCTGCAAAACAACAGACTCCTCCTTCACTGTGCTGATGTGTTTTAGATCTCATAGAATCATAGAACAACCAGGTTGGAAGAGACCCACCAAATCATCAAGTCCAACCATTCCTATCAAACACTAAACCATGTCCCTCAGCACCTCGTCCACCTGTTCCTTAAACACCTCCAGGGAAGGTGAATCAACCCCCTCCCTGGGCAGCCTCTGCCAGTGCCCAATGACCCTTTCTGTGAAATTTTTTTTCCTAATGTCCAGCCTGACCCTGCCCTGGTGGAGCTTGAGGCCATTCCCTCTCATCCTGTCCCCTGTCCCTTGGGAGAAGAGCCCAGCTCCCTCCTCTCTACAACCTCCCCTCAGGTAGTTATCTCACAAGATATTTGATCATCAGTTTTGTAGCAGCTGCTGCTCCTCACTAGGAAAGTCACCTCCAGCTTTAATTTGTTCTTGAAAGGCAGTGGGTCATGTCGTGGTCCCCTTGGCTGTGGCACCAGTTAAGGATGGTGCAGCCCTGTTGAGTCCCAGTCCCTCATCAGCCACCAACAGTTTTTTGCCAGCAGCACCACTTCATCCTTCGTGCTGGGAACACTGGCAGCAGTTGTGGCCGGGACTGCAGGCTGGTTTGTTCCAGACAGCTGGTTCACTTTGGGGATTTTGGCCGTGGGAAACAGATCTCAACAGCAGCAACACCACCTTGTGGAGGTGCTACGCAACGTGCATCTTCTCTTTTGCTTCTCTTGGAAGGTGCAGGACAGGCAGAAGTGTCAGCTGTCATATACGGAGCTGGTGCAAAGATTCCCTCTTCTGAGGGGGATGACTGAAGCTTTCTTCCTCTCTCCAGCACTGCAGGACTTCTTGGCTTGATATATCTGCCACCTCAGAGATTCCCTGGAAAAAAAAGCAGCTCCAGAGGATCTGTCCATCTTCTGTGGTGGTGTGGGATGTTCTACCATATGCTGTCTTCTCTTGGGTTTATCTCTCTCAGCAAGGTCTTGTGGAGCCAGCTGAGGTGGCTTCTCCTGTCTTGGGCCATTTGACAGCTGAAAGGGCTAATTGTTATCACCTGGTTCCTGAAGACCAGGATTACCTTGTGTCTTGGCTTCACTGGAAGGAGTCATGGGTGATCCTCCTAGGGAAAGAGATATTATGAGGCTGCAGATGAAAAGCCAAAGAGGATGAGGTAGTGAGCCTTCTTTTGGCTTTCCTTCTGCTGACTTTGGTCACATCTTGGGACTGTGCACCCTTACAGGGCTGTCCAGCCGGGTACGGGAACCTGTTCCACAGCTATCCTGGTGCACTTGAGTAGACGATCAGCTGTGACCAGCTGCTGATGGCAATTCAGTCTTCTGAGTGACTTTCTTTTATGGTACAATAAGGTCTTTTCCTTCCTAATGGGCTCTCCAGCCACACTCACTTTTGAGTAACCTCAGCCTCTGGTTCAGCATTCCCACCAACAGCATCTTTGAACAGGAGCCCTTGCATTTGTAATTCAGAGTTTTTCTATCAAATATGTTCTTATTCTGTTTCCCTAAGTCCAAATCCTTTACAAAAAAAGATTCTTTAGGCACTTTGTGACCCCTGCTGTGGATTGACAACTTCAGCTGCTTCCCCACGTGGACTGTCAAAATAAATAGAAGCTTGTTTGCAAAGCAGTGGTGGAACTGCAGGGTAGGGGCATCTGATATCCCCACCATATCATCCTTGTAGCCCTCCTCGTAGCCTGTCCTCTGTTCCAATGGCTCCATCTCCTTATGTTGAAGATTCCAGAAGTGGGCACAATACTAACTTGGAGAAAGTAAGAGCTCAGTAACTGGGGCTTTCTGCAACATACAGTCCATATGTACCGTCCCATCCCACCTGCATGTCCCGTCTCCCCCGGGATACTGCCTGGTGTGGGGAAATTTCACAGAAAGGGTCATTGGGCCTTGGAACAGGCTGCCCAGGGAGGTGGTTGATTCACCTTCCCTGGAAGTGTTTAAGGCGCAGGTGGATGAGGTGCTGAGGGGCATGGTTTAATGTTTGATAGGAACGGTTGGACTTGATGATCCAGTTGGTCTCTTCCAACCTGGTTGTTCTATGATTCTATGAAATGGCAGCACCCTTCACTCTGTAAGTCATATAGCAGGCGGGGAGCAGCAGCAGCAGCTGATCCTCTGCAGATACTGCACGGGAGAGCTCCTCAGCCTCAAATGGCAGGGTACAAGTACACCAATGTACAACTGAACAGCACAAGAAGGAGTCATCGCTGGTAAGGATCTCTCTTCTCCAGGTGATCAAGGGCAACGTTGATACTTATGATGTGGTCTTGAAAGATCTTCGGCCTCCAATCATTGCACGTTTTGTCCGGGTGATTCCTGTGACAGAGATGCCCATGACTGTCTGTATGAGGGTGGAGCTCTACGGCTGCGTCTGGTATGGTAAGTAGCAATTTCCATGTCTGTCAGTGGAAAGTAGCCCTTGCACAACACTACCCAGCGCTCACCCCATGCAGAAAGAATTCCAGGCCCCTGGAACTGCTTCTGTTGTTCCACATCATAAATAAAAGGATCATGTGGACGGAGATGATGGAAGGCTGCTCTTGCTGTATTTCTGAGGTATATGGCCTTCTCTTTTTAGATGGTTTGGCATCCTATAGCATCCCTGAAGGAGGGACAATAGCGGCTCCTGGCTTCCCCATCGTTTATCTGAATGACTCGACCTATGATGGCTACCAGGAGCGCAGGTGGGAGAAGTCGTCCTGTTCTCTCTCGGTCACTGTGCAAGTTCTCTCCTTTCCTACTTACTCTGTCACTAGCACCTTGTATCCCGAACACTGCTTTGAGACCTTCGGAGCTGCAAGTTACCCTGCTAGTTCTCCAGAGCTCTGTGGCTTTGTTGGTCCAGGCCCTTTGACATGTCGTTAGTTGTTCTGGTAATGGAGACCACGGGCTCCGGGTGCATCAGATTCATTTTCCCCAGCTGACAAAAGCTGACAGGAAAGAAGTAGGATTTTATTATTGGAAGTTGTTGTTGCTTCTCTTTAAAGAGAGTGATATGTACACATGTGGCTAAGTGCTGTCTTTGTTCATAGCTTCCATCTTTACATGATGTGGTGATGCAGTTCTGATGTATTGGATTGCCTTGAAATCCTCATTGCTCTCAGTCTCTAGTTGTGACCCTATTAATTGCATGGATTTCGCTGTTGGTTCAGGTGTGGCCTTAATCTGTCATTGATACTGCAGATCATAAGATGCTGCTACTCTTCTGTTGCCCCAGAATAGAGTGGGACAACTGGCTGGACCTTCTACCTGTGTGGTCCCAGTGTCCCTGGAGCAAATGAAGGTCCTTCCCCTCTTCGTTGCCTTTGTTGCTTCTGCAGTTTGGTATCTGAAATTCATTCTCTAGCAGAGTGCATCTTAAACTGTTGCAGGGGTTCTCCAGGGTAAACTTGGCATGGGAGACAGTGCGCAACACCTGAACTGTAGGCCTGTGCTTGGTGCCTGTGAGATCCTGGGCAGATTTGAGATACTCTTTTTGAAAACAAAGCTCTGATGGACTTGAAACAACTTGGAAAACTGCATCACTCCCTGTGAGAAGCATCGGGTCAGCAGAGGCACCGCTGCCAATGTGCTATGAGAGGAAGGTGGCTGATTACTCGCTGTAAACATTTCTTGGGTATGATGCTTTTCCAATTTGGAGTCAGAGAGCCTAAAGTAACCGGAGCATGATGGCTCGTTACAGGTCTGTTCATTTTTCATATCGCTGAGGTGAGGTAGGGTGGCACGTTACTGACATTTTGAGGTCTGGTTTACACAATAGCTGAGAGCTCATTAAGGGTCTATATCTGAAATGTTAAATAACCGGTCAAACTTTCAGATGTTTAGTGTGACCATTTTCTTTGCTGTAAATCCAGATTTGAGTGTGTTTTAGTGGCTTGAAACCTCAGACAACCTTGGGTGTGGGCATCCTCCTGAGGCAGCATACGCTGCTTGGAGGAACGTGCCTGATGAGTGATCTGACAGTGTCTGACAGTGCCCTGGTGTCACCCCTTGGCTTGAGGTGCTTTCCTTACCCACCCTGTTTCAGTTGTCACTAACTTCCTGAACACTTCTACTGTTGCCTAAATTTTTTGGGTGTTTTTTTTGTTTTCTTAATGCTTAGAGGTGATTTCTGTAAACTTACGTATGTTCTATTATGCTGGGGGTTAAAATAACAGGGTGGAAAGTGCATTCTTCCTGCTTGTAGGATGTTACCAGGTAACGACATCTTTATATGTTAATATCCAATGCATTCAAGCTGCATTGATATAGTAGAGATTGGATATTGACTGAAAAAAAGTGTTTTATGTGCAGAAAGGTGTTGGTGTAGCACCAGCTTAGGAAGATGGGTCTGCTGGGGAGCATCAGGGAGCTGCAGATGTTGCTGCAGAAAGCAAAGACTCTTTCAAACTGCTTAACCTTTAGGTCATGTGCCTGACTGGCCTGGAAGCAGGAATCTGCCTCTTGCAGCTGTTGATCCTGTTTTGGAGTTCAAAGGCATCTGTAGTGACAGGAGGTGAATGGACTTGGGGACCTTCACTGGATGTAGCAGCAGCCCAGCCCGCGTTATGAAGCCTGCATAGAGGCAGCTGAATGGAGGTCCAGGGAGCAAGTTGAGGCACTAATGCAGCTGAATTTTCTGCTTTCCCTGCTGTAGAACAAGGGATGGCTCCCAAAAGGCAAGATTATCCCACATCTGGCATCTTCTAGTGGGGCAGTGCTGAAATGCTGCACAGTGGGTCTGCACTCTCAGATAGGAAGCAAAGGGTCCTGAGTGAAGAGTTTGATTAACCTTGAAAACTGAGTTGATAGCGCTCTCCCCTTGCCAGAAATGGTTCCAGTTAGAAGTGCCTGCGGCTGGGTGACTGCCCGTGGTCTCACTGCTTTTTTTCCTGCTTTTCTGTGCTTGCCTGCACACTTTTCCCACTGGATCCCCAGGAATCCTGAATGCTGGAATTAAAGCTCTCTCTTTGGAGAGCAGACAGTGTCATTTTCTGTAGTTTCCATTATTATTCTAAAGAAACTCTACTCATAGCTTGGCTTTGCTTGATACCAGAGTAAAAATGCCTTTTCCCAAGCAGGGAAAGGTATTAAAAGCCCAGGCTGAGTAAAAGCCCTGCCTGATCCCGGGTGAGGTGTCGCTGCCCATGGTGAGGGATTGGAATTAGATATTCTTTAAGGTCCCTTCCAACTCAAACCATTCTGTGATTTTATGAAAATAAATGTGATGTTGCATAAGAACAGGGACTGAGTTCTTGTTCTGGGTGGGTTAAGAGTAAATAAACTAATGTTTCCCTGGTACCAGCTGAGGGACCCACATGCTTGCTGCACATTTGAGCTCTCCAAGCTGCTCTTCTGCCTAACTGCTGGTTCTTTCCTGCTAGGCACCTGTATGGTGGTCTGGGCCAGCTGACAGACGGTGTGCTGGGACTGGACGACTTCACGCAGAGCCACCAGTACCGTGTGTGGCCAGGCTATGACTACGTCGGCTGGAAGAACGAGAGCTTCAGCACGGGCTGTGTTGAAATGGAATTCCAGTTTGACCGACCACGGAACTTCACCTCCATGAAGGTAGTCAGCGCTGTCATACTCCAGCAAGCTTGGGGGCTGGGTGCTTCCAGAATTACCCCTTGGAGTCCTCTTCCCAGAGCAGGAGGATACAAGGGGCCTGGCACCAGGTTCCAACATAAGCAGAGTTTGAGCAGAAGATGTCCCAGTGTAGAAAGGTGAAGCAGGGGAGAACTTGCCTCTCCAGAGCTCAGACACTCTCTGTTCAGTATTTGCCTTCAAGGGGTGACAAGCAGACACCTGAAACAGCAGTTGGGCAGCTGAGATGGATTTTAGGATGTAGGCTACTTACTGACCTTAACCTTGAGGTTAAGGAATGTGGTGGTGCTTCCATTTGGACCAAAACTTTCTCTGGATGCCTCAGTCTCCGCTTGTGCTGTGGGGAATTACTTAAACACACAGGAAAAGGATGAACCGAACTTTTAAGTCTCTAGTAAACAGCAGAATCTGTTAAAAGGGATTGGTGGCTTTTCTTGTAGAGATTTCAAATGAAGGAGAACCCACCACATCCTTAAGTAAATTGTTTTGGTGGTTACTTACCCCAGTTCTATTTTGTCTATTTTTAACTTGCAACTATTGGCTTTTAGCCTGCTTTTGCTGGCAAAAATAAGAGTCTTGCCTTCTCAGAAATTTTCCTGCTTCTGCACTGTTGATTAAACCACTCTCTTAATCTTTGCTTCAGTAAATGGAGTTGGCTGAACCTCTCGATGCCTTCCCTGTGAGATCCAGGGTTGCTTTTGTAGCTAGCTCCCAATCCTTTCCTCCTTTGCCAGTACCCCTTTGGAGGAACAGAAACTGGAACTGGATGCAGGATTTTCATCAAGAACGGTACCAGTTTCCTGCTTTTGGATGACTCTTTGTTTATGAATCTTGGGATCATGTCAGTCTTCCTACTCCCTACTGCATAGGAAACCAGTGCTCGTTAAGACTTGGTATCACACTACAAGTCAGTTCAAAGTTATTAGTGTCCAGGATAAAATCCAGTGTAGACAGCATCACTTAAATTTTGTTCCTATGTTCACTACCCTGAAATTAATCCTGAAACCTTCACATTATTTTAGGAAACTTTGATATTTCTTTTCCCCATTTAATTTATTTTATTGCTCTTGATTCTGCTGTCTTCCTCACATCACTGAAAAAGGCAGCAAATAACCTCGAGCTGGGAATATGTTAGAAAAATACCTAGAGAAGAATTTGTGCCTTGAAATTTGTTACTTAGTAGTTGGCAACTTTTAATCAAACTAATCTAATTCCTAAGTTCACACCATGCTAATTGGAGTCAGATGTTATAGCGAGTTAATCAAATGCCTTACAAAAATCTGTCATGTAAGCACAGCCATCCTGATCAACCAATCACAAGCTCATAAAAATGGCTACTTCACCTGGAATAGCATTATAGAGCTGTATTGATTAGCATAAATAGTTCTTCATTATTTATTGACCGTTGCCTGTTTCAGCTTTGCATTTATTTTATACAGGCTAAGTGGTCTATAGATACTTTTTTTGTACCCAGCCTTCTGAACTTCCCCAGTATCCAAGGACGTATTAAATATAAATGTCAGCAAATAGTGCAACTGCATTGCAAATTACTTAGCCTTGCATATGATAAAATTGCACTGTCGAGGGTGGTGTTTGGAGTAGAAGGTGTCTCTGTATCAGTTGAAGATGTGAACGTATCCAGCTCCTGTCCAAATATGGCACAAACCCTGCATTGCAGCCATCAGGCTTTCCTGCTTGTTATGGATGACTCTTTCTCCTTATTCAATAACGTTGTCCATGCCTCATCTGTTTCTAATTACATGCAAATCCCCTTCTTTTGTCTCTTCACTGCTCATCAGGCCTCATAACTGCTTCAGTGCTATTCACTGCAAGACCTTGCAGGGGCCAAGCAATTAATGGGGTTCAAATCTGCCTTTAGTTCAGGAGCTGCTGTTGTCGGAGTTGCTAATGCTTCACCATCCTTAGGGAATAATTCCTAGAGCCACTAGGGAAGGACAGACCACCACAGCCATGAAAATGGAGTAGTCTGAGGGCTACTGAAGACTTTAAGGGTTCTCTTATTCCTTCCAGTTCCTGGTCATTGGCCACAGAGCCAAAATACTGTGGTCTAGATCTTCAGGACTGCCTGGTGGCATCTTAACTGTCATGTCAGTTAGTTTAGAAAGGCTCAGGGCAAGAGCGGCATTGAAGACACAGTGGAACAGCATAAAGAATCCCTGCAAGCCTTGCCCCTCTTGCCTGCTTCTTTGGAAGTGCTGGAGGCCTGGGAGAGCACCAGCTCTTTGGTGCTGATGAGCACCACAACCCAGGAGACAGAGATAGCACCTTTATACTGGAGAGCCTGTTGGTTTGGGTGCAACCCAAGAACAGGTAGGGAGGAAGATGCTGCCAGCTCTTGGAGGGGTAAAACAAACCTCCCTGGTACAGAGGAGTGAAGTCACCCTGAAAGCAGTTTGTGAACTTAGTCTGAAGAGAATGCCTTTGTTTTAGTGAGATGTCAGCTTGGCAACATGGTGATTAGTGATTGCACTTTAAATCCCAGCTTCATTAGTCGCACTGATGGTGCCATCACAGCAGGGCCAACCTGCTGTTGAGCAGTTGATAGGTGCAGGCTTATGTGATGATGTAGAGAAGACTTAGATCCTCTGTGGCCTTCGAGGAGTAACCACAGCAGAAGGGCTCTGTATGTCAGGGGTATCTCCTCCAGCTTGGTCACATGTTACTTGGTCATTTTTTGGAAGAAACTTAGATTGCAGATGCTGAAGGTTTTCTGAAAAAGATCAGAGCGAAGTTGTGTTTTTTCTCTCTCCTCTTAGATATATGTTCAAGGAGAATCGGTCCTTTACATTATTAGTACTGCGTTTGTTTAATTGATTTTTATATGGGCCTTTAGAAAAGCCTGCCAAAACTTGACCATTAGTGTGGCTTTTGCAGGTCAAATTAAGTGCTATTAATATTTCAGAGTCATTTTTTGCACAGGTGATTGTGCATTATGAGTGGATGAAGCTATCCTGGAACAAGTCACTCATTCTGGGTTAGGGGTGTTCATATGGGGAGATATACCTGAAAGGAGGTTGTGGAGAGAAGAGAGCTGGCCTCTTCTCCCAAGTGACAGGGGACAGGATGAGAGGGAATGGCCTCAAGCTCCACCAGGGGAGGTTCAGGCTGAACATTAGGAAAAAATCTTTCACAGAAAGGGTCATTGTGCACTGGCAGAGGCTGCCCAGGGAGGCGGTTGAGTCACCTTCCCTGGAGGGGTTTAAAGGACGAGTGGACAAGGTGCTGAGGGACATGGTTTAGTGTTTGATAGGAATGGTTGGACTCGATGATCTGGTGGGTCTCTTCCAACCTGGTTGGTGATTCTATGATTCTATGATATTAGAAACAGAAAATCTTCATGAACAGAAAATCCCTGAGAATTTTCTTTAGGTTTCAATAAATCTTCCTCCTGTCTGATATATTCTCCTCTTCCTAGGTGCATTGTAACAACATGTTTTCCAAGGGAGTGAAGATCTTCCAGAAGGTGGAGTGTCTGTTCAAACCACGCCTGATTGCAGACTGGGAGTCTGAACCTGTTGGAGTGGCGACTGTCTTAGATGACAAAAACCCCAGCGCGAGGTTCGTGACTGTCCCCCTCAATCAGCGTGTAGGTAAAGCCATACTTTGCCGCTTCTACTTTGCTGACACCTGGATGATGATGAGCGAGATTTCCTTCCAGTCAGGTGAGTGTTCCCGCAGTCAAGCGGAACTGGCAAAGCACGGAGAGCAAAAGGGATGGTGTGGAGGGGTAGAACGTGCAGTCCCACAGCATTAACTGCATGTAATTGGAAGGAGGAAACTGAGACACTTGGAAGGGGAAAGCAGGGGTAGAAAGGTCTGGTCTACAGTGGATTCTTTTCAGACCGATACTGATACATGTGTGCAGGAGCACAACCAGGGCAACCAAAAATTGGACTATAGTGCACTTCTTTTTGAGACAGCTGTCCACTGCTAATGGGGTTGATTTTTACTTCTCTTTATTAAATATTTTGTAATGAATATTCTAAGTGCCTTCACAGATGATGATTAAGTTAGAAAAAAGTCAGCCTCCTATTTTTCATAATCTCAGATCTTAACTGTGACACAGAAGTCAGTCCCATGAGGTGCTTTAAAAAGGTCTAGAAGGGACCAGACAAGAATTTTGGAGGAAACCACCAGCCCTGACAGTTAAATTATCTGGATCTTAGTTAAAGGTCCCTAATCCACTGTGGATTCCAGAGGAAGGAGTGCTCTGACTGCAGTTTGCTGCTTATCTTGCTGATGGCAGCCCCTTTAAACAGACTTGGAATCTGGCCTCGGGAGACAATTCTATAATCATGCTAAAATCATACTCACACAATAGTTTGGGTTGGAAGAGACCTTGAAGATCATCCAGTTCCACCCCTGCCCTGGGCAAGGGCACCTCTCACTGGATCAGGCTGCCCAAGGCCCATCCAGCCTGGCCTTGAACATCTCCAGGGATGGGGCAGCCACAGCTTCCCTGGGCAACCTGGGTCAGGGGCTCACCATTCTCAAGCAAGTAGTGAAGAAATTCTTCCTTATGTCCAGTCTAAATCTGCCCCCCTCCAGTTCACACCCATTGCCCCTTGTCCTATCACCACAAGCCTTTTTAAACAGTCCCTCCCCAGCTTTCTTGTAGCCCCTTCAGGTACTGGAAGGTCACTATAAGGTCTCCTCAGAGCCTTCTTTTCTCCAGGCTGAACAACCCCAACTCTCCCAGCACAAGGGCTCGTTCCTCTAGGTGTGCTGGGAAGTGCTGAGTGAGCAGGTATCTCTGCTCATGACCTGCTCAGCCCAGTCCTGCTTGGGAGGGCAGTGGTGGTTGGGATTGTGCTGACTGCTGGCAACTGGAAGGAGCAGTTGGGCTGACACCTTCCCTTCCTTTCCACAGACATGGAGAGCGTGAATCCAAATTTCGTTACGGTAGCCACAAGCACAACAGATCTCTTGGAAGCAGAGTACAACGTTACTGAGGGGATCTGGGGTAAGGACTTTGATTACTCAGCCATACCAAGGGCTCAGGTGTTGGGGAATCTCACAGTAACATCTCGGTTAACGTAGTCTCTCCCTTCATTTCTGGAGATCAGGGCATGGCCTGGTTTCTTACCCTCACACACAGGGCTGTCTTACAGTCCTCAGCCTCGGCTCTTGCCTCAGCAGGTCAAGGCTGCCTCAGAGCAGGTGAGCTGAAGGCATGTGTGCAGCCAATCAAGCTCCATCACAGGACTCTGTCTCAATGCCAAGTACAGTCTCCGGCTGCAGAATTCCTCTGCGCCATTCTCGGCTGTGAGCCTTCAAAATGAGAATTTCTGATAAGAACAAGATGTGAACACAGCTAATATTAATGCTCAGGAAGCTGCCCAAGATCTTTTCTGTACCAGACTGCAGGCAGTTAGCCAGCACAGATAACGACCCGTGCTTTGATAACTCCAGATGCTTCTTCATTCTTCTGTGATTGCAGAAACAACATCTTCTGTAACCAGCACCTGGATAGGAGAGAAAGCAGATGACTCCAATACCTCCATCCTTGTGGGCTGCCTTGTGGCTATTATTCTTCTGCTCCTGCTGATTATAATCATCATTCTCTGGAAGCAGTATGTTCAGAAAAGGTTGGAAAAGGTAATACAACAGGGGTATTCTGCAGACACAAGTTTGGTATTAAATATTAACCCTAGTGATCTCAGAGTGGGAAGCACAAGGTTTCCCCAGCTCCACTGAGCAGCTAAAACTCTTCCCACAGCAGGGGAAGATGCCAGCCCCGTCCAAGATGTTACTGGAAATTGCTGCGGTTGCAGCCAATACGTTTCTTAATGACTGAGCATCACCTCAGTGTTTTTCTCTCTTCTGCAGGCACCACGTCGAATCCTGGAGGAGGACGCCACGGTTCGCCTGTCCTTCTACAGCTACACCATTGCCAACAACCAGACCCAGATCCACCAATCAAATCCCACCTACGAACGTGCTTTCCCACTGGATCTGGAATATCATCAGCCAGCTACACTGCTCCAAAAGCTTCCAGAGCTGTCTCAAAGTGCAGAGGATTCAGGTAGTGTAATAGTCTCCTGAAGTTAGACATTTATGCTTCTATTATTTCCCTCAGGTTTTTAAAACGTGACGGTTCTTGGTGTCTAAGGAACCTTCTCTGACTCCTGCACAGAACAATACTAACCCAGGGATGGAAGGCAGTGTTCTGGAGCTCTGAAACTTTTTAGCCCTGTCACTTTGGCAGGTGGAGCACTGGCCCTGCTTGAGAGGCCTTTTGTTCTTCTCTTTGAAGACTGTTTGTAGTTAGACAGGTTGGCTGTTAGGAGCTGGTTGTTTGAATTGTTTGTCTCAGCCCCTTGGCAACAGGGTTGCTACCTGCAACATTCCTGGGCTCTCCAGATTGCCTGCTGAAGAAGACCTTTAGCTCCTCTTCCTACAGCAAGGGCTCTTTGAAATTCCCTCAGAAAAAACAGAGAGAAATGCAGCAGAGAATTTTCAGCGGTGCACTGGCTTCCAGCCCCTGGGGAGCTTTTGGATGCACACAGAAGGGAACATTTCCAAGTGCTTTTTTGTGATGGCAGTGCTGATTAGTGAATGGAAGAACAGTGTTGGATTCCTCAAGCACTGACAAATCGATAAGGTCCAGTGTCATATTGCACAGGGAGATTGATTTGGATCAATTCAGGATGTGAATTTGAAGCAGTACAAATGTTCTGGGTAACACTGACCGTGCAGGGAATTAATTAGGAAGAGTTACGCCCTGCTAGTAAAGTGAATGAGCTGTAAGAGGTGATGCAGTGCTAACAGGGAAAATGGAAACCTCAGTTGGAAGGGAATCCAGAGCCAGTTTGACATTGCAGACAACACCTCTGCATCAGGTAAGGGAACAGGTCATCTTCAGGATGAATCAGAACGGGAAACCACTACAGACTCATGCCCCTGTGTCTGGGCAAGGACTTTAGTGCTCATAACTGGATAGAGCAGGTGGCTGTTCAACATGAATTCACTGGCACCTCGCAGGTATTCTGGTGTCTGCAGAAGCACGGCTTGTTCTGGTTTAAGCTCTTGTTCAAACAAAGCAGAGCCTTCATTCTGGGTGTACCTCGCTACAAGGTAGGGCGTGCAGCTAGACTGAATTCCCTGAGGCCCGCAGGACTGAGAGGAGAGGAAGCCAGGCCACACTGGTTTTATGGGAGCGAGCGTGTCTGACTCCACCTGTCTGTGGTTTCCCTTCAGTGTGCAGTGGGGACTACGCCGAACCTGACCTGACCAAGTCCACTCCTCACCAAGGCTTTCAGAACAACGTTCCTCACTATGCCGAAACAGACATTGTCCACCTGCAAGGTGTGACCGGCAACAACATGTACGCAGTCCCAGCCCTCACTGTGGATTCGCTTACCAAGAAGGACATCTCAGTGGGTGAATTCCCGCGGCAGCAGCTACGGCTCAAGGAGAAGCTGGGAGAAGGACAGTTTGGAGAGGTACGGCCATTCTCTTCTGCATTTCCTCTAGCAGAAAGGTGATGCTTGATACAGTGGAACTTCTGAGCTGCCTCTCTGGCGCTGCTTCATATCTGGGGGCCAAGATGCCTGCGTAATAGTATTTTAATTAATACATGGCTTTGCTGTTGGGGAAAGCTGATGTCCCTTAAGGCAGGCTTCAGAGAGCCCTGATCTGCACCTGTGAGGCTGCTGCTTGGCACCAACTGAGTCTTTCTTAACAAATGAGCTTTGCAAACTTCTGTTTGGTGTCTCTGTCCTCATTCATGATGCTATGGCAAAGGCCTGGGGGTGGGCGTTCAGACCGTTTCATGGTTGTCCTGTAAGTGCAGTGTCTGTCACCCACCTTTAGTTGTGTGAGTTTGAAAACTATCGTAGTGACTCCAACCAAGACAGATTGATCATAGTTGTAAAACCAGCTTTCACTTTAACAGGTGGAGGTTCTGAGGGGGCTTGCACTGGCCCAAGCAAAGACAGACATTTCCCAGGTGCTGTGATCCCCTCGCATGTTCTCTGTCACTGCTGATTGCTTGAGCCCAGGTTTGTCAGGATCCTTGAGCAGGATGGTATCTATCCTCTGCCAAGCTTTCTCTTTACTCCTTGAGCTGCTTTCATGCTGTGAATGGTTTCACCTTATCTCTTCTGCTTTGTTTCTATACTATTTGGCAAAGTCAGTAGTTCTTTCCTCCTGACTGTGTACCTTCCCTACCTCAGCCCTTCCCCTGTCCCCCTCACTTCTTTCTGGATCACAGTATGTTGACAAAGTGCTAACGTCCTCAGCCTCTTCACCTGGCTGTTGGTGCAGCCCCTTTTGCTGTTGCATGTACCCTCGCCTGTCTTGGACTGTGCTCCCAAAGTGAGAGAGAGGCTTTTTTTCTCATTGTTGTTCTTCTGGTTTCTCCTTCCCTCTTGTTGCTATCCTCCTAGCAACTGTGTTGGCAAACAGCAGCAGCTATTTGCTAGAGATTGATTCCTGTTCCTTTCCCCACATCACAGCCCCTTTCTCTTGCTCTGACAAACGTGCAGCATCACGTTCTCCTTTCTTGCATCCTCACCTTTACCAGCCCGGTCATGATAATATGCTTTGCTCCACTTCTCTGCCTCGGTGTGTGATCTTGCTTCTACCACCACGGTTCATGGCTTTTTTTCCATTTCTCCCCTCAAAGCTTCCTTCCCTTTCAAGCCTCTTTCTCCCTTGCTCCCAGCCACCCACTCTCTGGACTCAGGGACACATCATCTGTGCCTGTAATACATCGCTTAGTGCCATTACTCTTCCCTATTCCTGACAGTGGCTTCCATTCTCCATGGAACTGCAGCAGAGTCCTTGTGCTTTGTTTCCGTTCTGTGGGGTTGTCCCTGTTTTCTGTTGTCTCCTTTTTCTCTTCACCATGCTTGTCGTGTAAGTTCTTGTGCTTTCTTTGTATAAAATTCATTAAGCCCCCATTATATTCCACTCACCACTGCAAGTCTGTGACGCATCCAGTCTACTCCCCTCTTCCAGTCCTTTTTCCTATCCCGCACACTCAAGTCTGTCTACTTACCCCACCCCAGCATCTCTTGCCCAGTTCTCCAGCTGAATATGTGTTGAGTAACTCCCTAGGCAAATGTCTTGTCATGTCCTTATACAACTGGTAGTAATTTTATGTCTTTACTCATTTATTTGTTTGAAGAAACTTGGCAATCTACATTGCCAGAGTATTCGTCTCTGGTTTTGTTCTTAAGTGAAGTATTCACATCACACACAGGGATGGGCACAGAGGCACATAGGCTTTTCTCCTGGAAACAGAAGACTTTGTAGCTGTCTGTAATTCCAGACGCTCCTCAGTTTGAGTGGTGACTGCAGCCAGGCTGCAGGACAGTTCCTGGCTGGTGGGATGTGCTGTACATGCCAAACCTGCTGCAGCCGTGCTGTTTGTGTACATGTGCAGAGTAAAGCAGACAATGCCGGACACGGTTGCCTTCCTGATCATCTCCAGTAGCTGCTGGAGCTGCCGAGTCAATGGCACCAAAATGCACGCCCGCAGTAAACTCAGTGCACTGGGAACCTATCAGGCTGCAATCTACCTCCATTATCATAGAATCATAGAACAACCAGGTTGGAAGAGACCCACTGGATCATTGAGTCCAACCGTTCCTATCAAACACTAAACCATGTCCCTCAGCACCTCATCCACCCGTCCCTTAAACACTTCCAGGGAAGGTGACTCAATCCCCTCCCTGGGCAGCCTCTGCCACTGCCCAATGACCCTTTCTGGGAAAAACTGCTTCCTAATGTCCAGCCTAAACCTCCCTGGTGGAGCTTGAGGCCATTCCCTCTCGTCCTGTCCCCTGTCACTTGGGAGAAGCCATTACTCTCCTCTCCACAACCTCCTTTCAGGTAGTTATAGAGAGCAATGAGGTCTCCCCTCAGCCTCCTCTTCTCCAGTATAAACACCCCCAGCTCTCTCAGCCGTTCCTCATCAGGCCTGTTCTCCAGCCCCTTCCCCAGCTTTGTTGCTCTTCTCTGGACTCGCTCCAGAGCCTCAACATCCTTCTTGTGCTGAGGGGCCCAGAACTGAACACAAGATTCGATGAGCGGTCTCACCAGTGCCGAGTACAGAGGGAGAATAACCTTCCTGGACCTGCTGGTCACACTGTTTCTGATCCAAGCCAAGACGTCATTGGCCTTCTTGGCCACCTGGGCCACTGTTGGCTCATGTTCAGTCGCTGTCAACCAACACCCCTAGGTCCCTCTCCTCCAGGCAGCTTTCCAGACAGACTTCTAGTCTGTAGCACTGCATAGGGTTGTTGTGCCCCAAGTGCAGCACCTGGCATTTGGCGTTGTTATTCCAGCATGGTGGGCTGTACAGTGCACGTTACACGCTTTGTCCAAGGTCTCGGGCCAACCTATGGCTATTTCTGATCAGAACAATCGCCTTCATTAGACCATTCATGCAGTTGTTCTGCCAGCAGTGACCAAACCGGTGATCTCAGTGTGATGTTGTTTTCTTCAGATTTTTGGCCTGTGCATGCTCCTAGTTGTCTCTGCTTTCTGCCCCGTAGGTGCACCTTTGTGAAGCCGATGGCTTGCTGGAATTCCTGGGAGTCCCATCTACAGAGTTCACTCACCAGCCGGTTCTTGTAGCAGTGAAAATGTTGAGATCGGATGTCAACAAAACAGCCAGGTAAGCACATCTGCAACACCAACCATCTGAGAAAGAAAACAAATGGTCTCCAAGCAACAGTTTCACATAGGTTAGCCCTGATGTCATGTGTCTGATGTACGTTCTGTGTGTTCATGTAAGGAAGGGACACAAGCAGGGACTGTAGGAAGGGATAGAACTGTCACACCTCAACGCTGTATTCATCCTGCTTGCTTGGGGTGGGGTCAGTCTTGAACGTGAGTACAGGACCAGCTTTCAAACTTGCTGCGTGCAGATGTGTGAATGTCTCTGAACAGAGATTTCCTTACATGCCGTTTCTGCTTTCCTTAGACAAAGGAATAGTTTAGGATTTGAACCTGTTTTCTGTTTTACAAGGAATGATTTCCTGAAGGAGATCAAGATCATGTCGCGGCTGAAGAACCCAAACATCATCCGGCTTCTGGGGGTGTGTGTGCGCGATGACCCGCTGTGCATGATAACAGAGTACATGGAGAACGGAGACCTCAACCAGTTCCTGTCACAGCGGGAGATCTACAGCAAATTTGCCATTTCAAACAATATTCCCTGCGTCAGGTAAGAGGAGCTGCCTGTATTTGGGATGAATCATCAATACGGAGCTACCAGTTCCGTCTTCTAGGCCTTTCAATAAATTTCTTCCAGCCCAGCTGTTGTCACAGAACATGCTGCGGGCGCCGCTCCTGGTTTGCGTGGGAGGTTGTTCTTGAGGCCGCTGGCTGTCTGTGGTCAGTGCTGTGTCCCTCACCATGGGCCCATTCTGCTCACAGTGACCATCTTAGATATTTACTGGCTTGACCATCTGTTTACGTTAGTGAGTCTGCATCAAATATTTCATTAATGCGGGAATCCAATTGCATTACAGCCAGGATTTTGGGATGAAAGTCAAGAATGACTCTGAGGCTTTTAAGAAGATTGTCTAAGAAATATTACGTGAGAGGAGTTGAGTTTGGAGCTTTACTAAGGAGAGATCTCATTGGCAAATGGAAGGAGAATATTTGATGATCAGTGGTGACACTTATCTCCCTCCTCTGGAAGGATTAAATCTAACGTAAAAACATCTCTGCTGTTGCAGAAATTCTTCCGACTAACGCGTTCTGCTCAATGGAGTAACCTGCACTGATGGGGAATTGCTGCATTGTGCAGCCTTTGGCATGTGCCCTCACAAAGGATTAGAGTCGTTTGGAGTTGGAGCAGGGCAGCTCGGGAGAGCGAGTACTGTTGATGAACAGGACAGGGGGTGGCTGGGTCTTACCATGACAAGACACCAGCACTGTCTCCACCAGTGGTTGGCAGCGATCAGTGCTCCTGTCTGGCAGTGTCAAACTGGCAACCTACAACCCTGACACACCGGGAACTGTAGGATGGGAGAGGGTTTGCATCAGAGTAGAAACATATTCCACCTCTCTCCAGTCTTCTGTCCCTTTTGCGCTTCTGAATCAGCTTTCACCTTTAGAATTGTGGCTTTTTTTCCTGGCCAAAGCCTTAAACTATCCTTTCTCTTTTAATTCCTCCTCACCTCTCATCTGGCCTCAGCAATGTTACTCATATTCTTCCTTGGTTTCCATTACATGGCTCTACCCATAGTTTTTCTTTCTCTCCAGCTGATCCTTCCACCTCTCCTTTTGTCCCTTCCAGCTGGATACGGTTTCACATTGAAGGGAGGCAGTCTGACTAGCTCAGGTATCACTATAAAGGAGTTGTTTAGCGATAGCAGAATGAATCCCCCTGCCAAAGAGCGCAGCTCAGTGCAGCTGCCGTGTGGGGGTGGGTGATGGACATGGCAAGGTCCAGCCAGCCCACTTAACTCTCAGCTCAATACTTAGCTCACCAAATGTGGTGATGAGCCCTGTCCTTCAGAGGCCTCACACAATTTTCAGTCCTTATGGCTCTCTGGTATTTGAAATGCATCTGCCTGCTGCTTCTGTCTTCATCATGAAGATGAGTCTGCTGAGGTGCCTCCTGCCCTGCCCCTCTGTATGCACAGCCCCACACATGGAACCCGGCAGGGCTTACTGAGCAGAGGGGCAGGAGGCAAAACAGCTGCTGGTAGGACCCTGGGGGTGAGCTAGGAGAAACTGGGCTTCCAGAGTGGGAAGAGCAAGTCCTAGGGAGACAACTGGAGGGAGGAGGTTGGTCTGGAGGCTGAGCCTGCTCCTGTGTGAGAAGCCAGCAACCAGGTTGACTCTTCCTGGAGAAGAGGAGGCTGAGAGGAGAGCAATGAGAGGGAGTTGGGCTCTTCTCTCAAGTGACAGGGGACAGGACAAGAGGGAATGGCCTCAAGCTCTGCCAGGGGAGGTTCAGGCTGAACATTAGGAAAAGATTTTTCACAGAAAGGGTGACTGGGCACTGGCAGAGGCTGCCCAGGGAGGTGGTTGATTCACCTTCCCTGGAGGGGTTTAAGGGACGGGTGGACGAGGTGCTGAGGGACATGGGTTAGTGATTGATAGGAACGGTTGGACTTGATGATCCGGTGGGTCTCTTCCAACCTGGTGATTCCATGACGTAATACTAGTGGGTGGCAGAGTTCCTGATCTGAGGGCACAACCGATCCACCCAGATCAGGAGAAATGATGAGCTGAGTGTGGACCCATGCTGAGCGGCACCTGGCTGAGTTGTGCTGAAAGGCTGAGAGGAAAGGGGTGCCCAGCCCCCTCCTACCAGTGCTCTGCAGGGGCTGCCTTTGAATGTCTGTAGCAATACCTTAGCTATTGATTAGAGCAGCTAGGTTGGCTGTGCTGTCGTTAGATGCCTCGCATTAGTGCAATTTGGATAATATGTTAGTGTTTTTCTCATTACCCCCAGAACACAAGGAGGAGGATACTAAGGCTTTCTTTTTGTGAGCTTTATCAGAGAAATACTAACTATGAACAATTTATTGTGACAAATGCTTGGTTGTGGGAAGCATTTGAGCTTGCACAGTGGGAAACAAGCCGAGCATCACAGCGTAACAGTGTGTGGAGAATGATGAAAGTCTGATGGTCCTTATTCTGTCTCGATATTTAGGTGAGATCTTAGGCAGAAATGTTTTGCTCTGAGGATGTGGAGGCCCTGGCCCAGGTTGCCCAGAGTAGTGGTGGCTGCCCCAGCCCTGGAGGGGTTCAAGGCCAGGCTGGATGGGGCTCTGAGCAAAAGGATCCAGTGTGAGGTGTCCCTGCCTATAGCAGGGGTGGAGCTGGATGGGCTTTGAAGGTCCTTTCCAACCCAAACTGTTCTGTGATTCATTTTGCAAACAGGGGAATTAAAATTATATTAGATGGAAATGCCTCTGGTTCTATTTTTAGTAGTATTAAACATACTAAAAAAGTATGTTAATATTAAATGATGTACTTACATTAACATAAGTGTGCGATAGTGGCAGTGTTTGAAATACCAAACAAAGCAGTTTTTTAGATACAAGAATCTGAGATTGTGCAGTTCCGTTTTCACGTCTTTCTGCAAAAAGTTGGTGCTTTGATGCAAAATGTCTTTGAAAATCTTGATATTAATGCTTGATGTTTGGAAAAAAAAATAAAAATCTAAGGGATGTCACATTGGAAGGGCCCTGAATGTCAGGGACAGCCTGTCTGTTCTTGCTCAGTTGGCTCGGGAGCTCAGCTGAGCCTGGCAGGTGGGGGCGTTGGTGCTGCAACCCAGGCAGTGTAATTCCCCTGTTATGGGAAAGGCAAATTGGGTCACCTGATACTTCGAATGCAAGGAGGAACGAGTTGAATGTGGGGAGCTCTATTGATTTTTTTTCCCTCGTCGTGTTCTCTTTTACTGCAGCTACTCCAACCTGCTCTACATGGCCACCCAGATTGCCTCTGGAATGAAGTATTTGGCATCTCTGAACTTTGTGCACAGAGATCTGGCGACTCGCAACTGCCTGGTGGGGAACAACTACACCATCAAAATCGCAGACTTTGGCATGAGCAGGAACCTCTACAGCGGCGATTACTACCGCATCCAGGGCCGAGCCGTACTGCCCATACGCTGGATGGCCTGGGAGAGCATCCTCCTGGTAGGGACTGCACAAAACCATTCTCTCTCCCTTCCTCTGTTTTTCCATTCCCCTGAAATAGTGACACGTGTGTGTGACAGTCCATGTAGCATCAAAATTTAGCTGGGAGTGTTTAGGCTGGAGGAGAGGAGGCTGAGGGGAGACTTCATTGCTCTCTACAACTACCTGAAAGGAGGTTGTGGAGAGGAGAGTAATGGCTTCTTCTCCCAAGTGATGGGACAGGACAAGAGGGAATGGCCTCAAGATCCTCCAGGGGAGGTTTAGGCTCAAAAATCTTTCACAGAAAGGGCCAACGGGCACTGGCAGAAGCTGCCCAGGGAGGTGGTTGAGTCACCTTCCCTGGAGGGGTTTAAGGGACGGGTGGACGAGGTGCTGAGGGACATGGTTTAGTGTTTGATAGGAACGGTTGGACTCGATGATCCAGTGGATCTCTTCCAACCTGGTGATTCTATGATTCTATGAAATACAGCACAGATCATCTAGAGTATAATTCCTGTTCTGTGTGATCCCTGCTGGATTCATAAAGAAGTTGCCTTTCTGTGCTCATTTCCCCAGCTGTGAAGTTGAGAGGGACAGGGACAGAACTGCATGAGTTTCAAATGCTAAGTCTCGTTTTGAGGTTGGGGTGTTGGTTTTTGTTTAAGGGTCCTGCTGCCGCCCCTTAGGAGATTGTTCAGCAGCGCAAACACATCCAGTTTGCAGATGGCAGTTCCTTGATATTCAGCCTGATATTTCTTTCTTGAACTAGTTGGTGAGGTGACCTGGTTACTTTCTTAAAACACTCTGAGTACCCAGAAAAATGGTAATTACTTCTGCTATAAAGGCTGTTAGGCCGGCACTTTTCTAATTTCACCCTGTTTTCCTGGTTCCAGCTGCATCTAAACCATAAGTCTCTTCATCTTCCTTGTGTGAACATCTTCCAGATGCTGACAGCCTGCTAAGCTTGCCAGATAAGCCTGGGCAATCCTGGTCTTAGATGTTTTCTGCCTAAACAGGCCCTCCAACCCCCAGTTGTTATTTTCTGAGCAACCTTCAGCTTCTTTTTACTTCTTCACAAACGCATTGTTCCAAACATGGCTAGTTCAGGCACATTTTTCGAAGATGGAAAACAGGGACAACAAGCAGACTGTCACCGACTTCTTACATGTGCAAAGATCCAAATTATCTTGGCCTTTCTCTAAAAGTCTGGAGTCTGCTTTGGCTCTGCGTTCACCCTGAGGGCTTTGCTTCAATTTCAAAGGCTTTTTCATGCTGCACTGCTGTGTTTGGGGTGGAGGTAGGCCGCAGCTATCCTCCCCCCTCCCACAGTCCATTTTCCTACTTCTGCAGACAAAGACTTTCTCAGGAGGGGCCGTAGTCTTTGGCTTTCTCAGAGACTTGCTCCCTATTTCGAGAGGTTTGGCCTAGTGAAAGCTGCCCCTTCTTAGAGCTGTCCTGGGGGGCCACAGACGCGCTCCTGCTCCGCAAAGCAGCAACATTGTGCTTGGGCCAGTTTGTGCATTGCTGAGAGTGGGTCACCCGCTGTGCCATCTCTTTTTGAGAGTATTTACCCAGGTTTGGATTCTGCATCCTCGTGTTTAGCTGCAGGGAGTGGAGGCCAAAGTGCTGAATGTGCTCTGTTAGCAGCTCGGGCTCCCAACGTCTGTTCTGTTCGCAGGGCAAGTTCACCACAGCCAGCGATGTCTGGGCCTTCGGAGTCACCCTCTGGGAGATGTTCACACTGTGTAAGGAGCAGCCGTACAGCCTCCTCTCAGACGAGCAGGTCATTGAGAACACAGGAGAGTTCTTCCGGAGCCAGGGCAGGCAGGTAAGGAAGCAAACGTGACCTCTTCTACCTCCATATCCAAGCGGATCTCCCCAGAGCCTTTCTGCTGGCCTTATTTCCTCTGTGGAAGTCTCTACTTCTACTGCTCATCTTTTCAAGCGTGTCATCTCTCTTCCCCTTCCTCCAGGCTTGTTGCACCAGCTTTCCTCTCTTGGAGTCCCTCTGGACTAACCTCTTGTCTCTGTCCAGTGCTTCTTCCTTATAAGCCACCTTGGTTTCAATCACCCCTTGATTCACTGTCCTCTTACCTTCTCCGTGCTCTCCAACACAATCCGTTTGCTCTTTTCCTTTGTCAGATGTCTCTGCCACTAGTCTTTTCTCTGAAAGATGAGGAAACACTTACTGAGCTGGGGAAGGAGGAGCTGCTAGTGCCCCGGGTTCAGATACTCTTGAGAAGCTGTAGACCATCTCTGGTTGCTGAAAGACCTCCCTGTATCACTGTCCTCTCTCACTGAGTCCCAGGCACGACTGTTCCTTCCCATGCTGCTTCCCCCACAAGCGATGGTGCAGGACAGCCCAGCACCCCAGTACCAAGGAGCACTGTACCCCAAAAACTGGAGTGCCAGTTGTTTGCTGCCAAAAATTCCAGTTTAGCAGCAAACAAGTCAAAGGATCAAGGGGAATAAAATAATAGAAAGGCCTTAGTCACTGTCTCACGAATACTAATGATTTAGTGAAGAGCCTAAAAGATGCGTATTGAAATGAGAGGGGGAAAAGAAATCTGCCAAGCTGTGCTTTAGCTAAGCTCTAAAAGGTGTTTTTTCTGTCTCTGCTAACAAGCTGTCACGATGCTTAGAAAGCCTCATGGGTTGTCTACGGTGAGTGAAAGCATTTGGATTTTATCGTGGTCAGTTTGGTGTTGGTTTGTGTTTTGTTGTCACTCGGAAGACGAACCTCTGAAGCGTTCGTGTTTCCTGGGAGACAAAGGAGTGTTTTGTGACCAGCTCATCAAACAAGTTGGCAGAGTGTCCGCGGTGCCCTTTGAGGTGCTGCCCCAGCTCCATGGAGACTTCACCGCCGGAGTCACGCTTGGTGGATTTCAGACATTTGCATGATGCTCGTGTCTTGTAAACCCAGAATGAAACTGTCCGTTTGGTTTTAGTTGAGCAGAGGCTCAGTTCTTTTACGGAAAGGCCACTGAAATGTTTTTCCTGTGTTTTTCTTCCTTTCAGATCTATCTCTCCCAGACTCCTCTGTGCCCTAACCCTGTGTTTGACCTGATGCTGAAATGTTGGAGCAGGGATATAAAAGATCGTCCCACTTTTGACATGATCCACCACTTCCTGCTAGAACAAATGGAATCAAACATTTGACTCCAGAAACAGAGGCAGAGAACAGGACAGAGTGACTCTGGTGTCTCTTTGCCTGTACCTCACAGGAAGATGGTCGGGCCACCTTGCTCTCCTCCCTTGACTGTTCCGTATTTAAGTTGAGACGTCCATGGCAGCTGCTCATTCTATTGGCCATGGGCTGGCACGCAGGACCAGAGGAACTCACTTGGTTGGAAAATCATCTCCTCTTCTGAATCAATTCCTGGGAATACTGTGAGAGAGGTTTTCTTAGATAGCCGTACACCTTTGGGCAAAACGAATGAGTGAAACTTGGAGGGACTTGGAGCTCTCTCCTGGGTGGAATAGGAAGCCTCCAGCCGGTGAGAGCGCTACCACTCAAGAACGGATTTCTAGAAGTAAAGACTTCGTTCTTCTAAAACTATTCCATTGAGTCAAATGGAAGTCTTGTGCACATTAGCAAGCGTTCCTGTCTGCTCTTGCCGCAGACAGTATGTATAGCGAGAGACTAGAGACGTCTAGAGCTCGGGAGCGGTTTAATGGACTTGAGAACTACCGGAGCTGGGTTTAGCAACCCTTTGGAAGTCGTGCTACCAGGGTCTACGGAGGACGCTGATGGAAGAGTCCAAGATCATGTTCTTTTTTCCTGTGGTTGTTAAGCACTGCTTTTGTTCTATATGTGCGTTTTCCCCACACTGGATTTTATTTTTTTTCTAGAAAAATTGTTGAAAATGAATGTTCAAGGTCATAGGAAGGTCACTGCGGTGGAAGATCTTCTGACCTACAGATTAAGGCTAGGGTAGGGAGTTTGTATTGAAAAGTAGCTGATACTGTACTACTGTCACTATGTAGAGTAATTAGTCTAATGAACTTGTAGCCACAATGGACTGATGTGCAATTAATCCTGTATAAGTACCCATTAATATGAGATCTCTAAGTCAATGCTGTTACCTGGGCAGAGGGAACTTAGATTCAGTGAAACCAGATGGCTGAGAGCGGAACCCGCTATGTCACTTGTCACGGCTCACGCGAGGGGAGAAACAGCAGCACGCGGGTCGTCTCTGGCACACACGTGTGCTCTGATACGTGTGTCCGGCACCAGCGATGGCTCCTCAGGTCGGCAGCGGGGTTAGCGCCATCAGCCACGCAGGCGCCGTGCAGCCCAGGCTCCTTTCCTGCCGAGATCGTATCTGGCAGCGGTGGGAGGTGAGGCTGACGCGTCCCCTGGGTTTGGGTTTGCCTTTTATTTTGGGCGCCACGCAGGACAATTTCCTCATTCAACTTGGGGTTGGTTTTTGTTTGTCGTGTCACAAAAGGCTCATTCTGTGGAGGGTTTTAGATGGGCTCTGAAATCCATTTGGAGTGAGTTAGAGAATTCAGCTCATTTCTACAATAAATCCTTTGTGGATTTACCAGGTGCCTGGGGAATACTCTGCTGTTCCCTCTCTAATTGTTTAGCGAGATACTTAGGACCAAAGCAGATATTTCACAAGCTGGGAGAAGCTGAAAGCTCAGCACGTGACTTGTTTGTTTAACAGCGTATATTTCCAGTAAAGATAAATATCTTTAAAATCTTGGGCACAAGCGTAGCGTGAACGGCCGTCTGTGCTGCAAGCTCTGCAAGAGGGCACTGCTGAGAGAGGGTTAGAATACAAGGACAGTCATTACGTTGGAAGAATAAAGTTTCTGACTTGGTGGGTGGCAGGATGGAGGGCGGCATTGCTCTGTCTGCCCCGGAGTTTCCCAGGTGCAGCTCCTTTCACTTTGCAGTTCCTTGGGGTTCCCTTGGCTGCACGTGGGCTTCTCCATCCCAGCAGGTCCTTCAAGCCCACTTTATTCTCTGTGGAGCCAGGAGTCGGAGTTGCCTCATCTCCCTGTGAGGGCTCCAAGGGCTCAGGTTAATCTCGCTCCCAGACAGGTATTTTTCCTCCTCTGACCAGAGGGGCCACGTGCTCTGTCTGGAGCCGGGCGGGGGGAGTCAAGACCAGCGTGGTCCCTTCTGCAGCTGATCAGGTGCTGGTGGCTGGCAGAGCACACGTCGATTGTGGTTTTGGAGTATTGCTGCCCTGTCCCAGAAAACAGGCCTGGCTGACCCCTGGCCGTGTGTGTGATCTTGTGCCTTTCGGAGTGTAGAGGTACCAGAGCGCTGTAACGTCACCCCAGCGGCCTTAGTGCTTCTGTTTCGCCGGGACGTGCTGTTCCTCTGTTGACATGTTGACATACGAAGTTTCTCTCGTATCAATAAATTTTAATGATAACCTTGACAAAAGTGAATTTCTACTTTTTTACTCAGACATCTACACTGAGGACAGATATTTTGGTCCGATTATCCCAGTACCTCTTAAGTAAGCGTGTGTCCTCTGGTTTGGAAGGAGCAGCCACTGGCTATTTAGAAGAGCAAGCTCTGGAAGGAGCTTCTGGAAGTGCTGGGAAGATGCTGGCCTGAGCACCATTGGGCATTTATTATCTCCTCAGATATCATCTTTGAGTGGAGTACAGGCACCTAAATAGATGATTCTTCCCTGCTCCTCTCTGGTGAGACCTCACCTGAGCCCTGTGTCCAGTTCTGGAGCCTCAGCACAGGAAGGACATGGGGCGAGTCCAGAGGAGGCCACAAAGGTGATCTGAGGGCTGGAGCACCTTCTGTGTGAGGATAGGCTGAGAGTGCTGGGGTTGTTCAGCCTGGAGAGGAGAAGGCTATGGAGAGACCTTAGAGCAATTTTCAGTGCTGAAAGGGGCTCCAGGAAAGCTGGGGAGGGGCTCTTGATCAGGGAGGGCAGGGAGAGGACGAGGGGGAACGGTTTGTGCTGAAAGAGGGGAGATTGAGATGAGGATTTAAGAAGAAATGCTTTGCTGTGAGGGTGTGGAGTCCCTGGCCCAGGTTGCCCAGAGCAGTGGTGGTTGCCCCATCCCTGGAGGGGTTCAAGGCCAGGTTGGATGGGGCTGGGAGCCCCTGATCCAGTGGGAGGTGTCTCTGCCCATGGCAGGGGTGGGACTGGGTGGGCTTTGAGGTCCCTTCCAACCCAAACCATTCCATGATTTCTTGTTAGTCGCTTTGATATCTAAAACTGATTCTGCCTTCCCCACGGCTGTGCTCTTCAAGGCAGGACTTTGGCAGTGAAGCAGGTTTGCTGTGGATATTGTAGCTGGTGGAACTGGCATGATATTCTTTGACTTGTGGATGCGCTGGCCACAGTGGCTCTTCAGGGAGACTCGTATTCTGAGCCTGCCTTCAGCTGGAGGGGGAGAAACATGCTGCACACAAGACGTGATGGTGCAGTGTTGGGACTGGGAATAAGCTTTGTCCTGTGTGAAGCAAGGCAGCAAGGGTTGTGTCCTAGAACAGCTGGACTGGGAGGGCAAGGAGGAGCAGGGAGAGGAGGGGTGTGAATTCCAAAGCAGGCGGGTGAATCACTGAGCCTCTGCCTTGGGCTTCCCTTGGCAGAGCAGCGTGTGTGAGGCCTGGCTGTGCCCGAGCTGTTCTGGAGAGCAGGGCACACGCCGCCAGGCTCTCCTGAGCTGGGCACATTGGGTGTGAACTGTGCCCTGAACACATATTTGTGCTGAGGGGCCACTTATGGGGAACATCAGGCTCAACCACCCCAGAGCCTTCAGGAAACGCTGTAAAACCTCATCTGAAATTTCCAGGCGGGGGGAAAAGACAAGTCTGGAAAAGCCTAGCAAGGTGTTTGCTGCAGCTGGAGTGGCTGTTAGGAACTGACATCTCTGCCTGCAGCATCACAGAGGTTTCCTGGGCGACTGCCTCGTGCTGCATCGCCCTCCTCCCACACCAACCACTGCGCTGCCATGGAAGCCCCCAAGGAAAACAGCTTCTTCCCTCTGCAGCCGTACTATATCCCCGGGTAAGTCGGGAAGTTTGCCCAGAATGTCTGCTCATTTCCGATGCAAACAGCTTCAGTTGGAATCACGTAGTATTTATGATTCATGGTATTTTGGTTGTTTTAAAGACACCGTGACGTGTCCCCTGTATACGTGCTCTGGAGGAGATGAGGCTGCAGGGTAACAAGCACCAACATCGTTACAGGGTGTAATTAAAGACCACGCTGAAAGTGCACTGAGGGTAAATCAAAATTGTTCATTTCCCCTCCTTCTTTTCGCTTGTTTGAAGCTGCAGAATGTTACCAGGGCTGGGCCTCCAAACTGTCTTAAGTTTTGCATCAGGGATGTTTGAAAACCCTCTTTGAATAAATAGTTGCCTAGACATGGTCCACTCCGATCCTTTTGGCAAAGAGCTCGGATGGGGCAGCAGGACTAGGCTGCGACCAGAGCCAGTGACTCTGTGGATGCTGCTGATCAGCTGTTACGTAGTTATTTTTTTTTCCCATGATTTTTGCAACGTCCTGCTCTAAAAGCTCGGAAAGGAGAAACTGAGGTGTCATGGGGAACAGGTAACAAGTCTTTGGTCAAAGGTAAGACTTGAATAGCAGAAATCACTTACTTATAGAATGGTTTGGGTTGGAAGGGACCTCAAAGCCCATCCAGTCCCAACCCTGCCATGAGCAGAGACACCTCCCACTGGATCAGGGGCTACAAGACCATCCAACCTGGCTTTGAAATCCTTCCGGGATGGGGCAGCCACCACTGCTCTGGGTAACCTTTGGTCCCTGATGTGTATAAATGGGTTGGGAAGGGCTACATGGACATCAGCCGCTTGGGTTAGTCCAGCTGAGGCGAACTCCAAAGGGCATCAGGACACCTCCCTGTGTAGAGAAGGGCTGATGACAGCACAGGTGCGGGCAGATCCCAAGCCACAGGTAAAAAAGGTGGAGCACTTTCCCTTCCTTAGCGATGTCCCTGCGGTGACAATCAGCTCGGTCCTTCCCCTTGCAGCAACACGCAGGATTTTTCCATTACCGACCTCTGTAGCTTCCAAAACTTACATAAGCTGTGGGGTTGGAGGTTTTGTTTTTTTTTTTTAACGTGTTTTTGCGTTGCTCTGGTTGTCTGAGCGATGTGATGTGCTACCCTGCGCGCGCTGTCACCCTGTCAGAGCTGAGCACTCACAGCCACTTGGGAAAGAAGAGGAACAGTAGGGAGGGAGCTGTGGCTGGGTTTGCACCTCTACAAACCTCAGAGCCGTCCCTTGCTCTCTTGGAAGCCAAAGCACCAGCCTGGAGGAAAGGAGAAGCCCCCACAGCTACGATGTAGCTGTGGGGGCTTCTCCTTTCCTCCAGGCTGGTGCTTTGGCCACTGAAGGAGGAGGAACTAAATTCTGGTGCTGTTATTTTTTCAGAGCTCTGCAGGCTCATGGGTCTCTTCCAACCTGGTTGTTCTATGATTCTATCCCAGCCTGCTGGAGCAGAGGAAGGTAGAGGCCCAGAGCTTTTCCCTGGGGATCAGGAAGGTTGAGCAGGCTTAGGTGACGCAGGCTGGGGAGTGGTGATTGAAGAGATAAGGGCTGAGTAAGAGGAAAGTGAAATGGGGCTCAGCCTTGGGAAAACAGAGCAGCTTCAAGATCAGTGTGAGCAGGAGACCTGGGGGATCCCTCTGGATCCTGAACCAAAACACCAGGCAGGAGAAGGACAAACAGCCCTGCTGGGTCCCGTCTCTTCCCCAAGCGCTGTGGCTTTTATCATAGAGTCATAGAATCATAGAACAACCAGGTTGGAAGAGAC
>WAAB01005285.1:81917-106658 GCA_013389865.1 Piaya cayana
GGCGAGGGCGGCGGGGCCCTACCTGTGGCCTCATTGTAATAGACGTTAATGCGCTCGAGCGGGAGGTGGCTGTCGCCGTGGTAGGTCCCGGTGGGGTCGATGCCGTGCTCGTCGCTGATCGCCTCCCAGAACTGCCGGAGAGAACCGCGTCAGGGGGGTTGGGGTGCGACCCCGCCTCTCTCAACGCCTCTCTCTTCCCAACCCCCCCCCCAACCTCCGCCGCCCCGCACCTTGGCCCCGATCTGGTTGCCGCACTGCCCGGCCTGCAGGTGCACGATCTCCCTCATGATGGCGGCTGCGGCGGCGGCACTGATCACCCTCACCAAACCCCACTCGCTCCCCAACCAACTCTGCCTCAGAGAAGCAACCACCGCGCCTTTTATAGCTGCGGGAGGTGGAGGCACTGCGCGCGCAGCCCCCTTCGCCCCGTCCATTGGTCGCTGAAAACGAGGCTGCGCCGTCTGATTGGTCACCTCGCCCAGCAATCCAACTGCCGGCGCGCGGCGCGCGGCCCGCCCCGCCGGGGTCGCCGTTAGGTAAGGGCGGAGCGCGAGCGCCCGCCCCCCGCCCGGCCGGAGCCGCTCCCGATTGGCTCAATTGAATGATTGATGCCGCGCGCCATTGGCCGCTACCCTCGCGGCTGAGCGCGCGCCGTTTGATTGGCTGAAACTCCCCCCCTGCCTGCCCCCGCCCCGTAACCGCCGGGGAGCGGCAGCCCCAGCGCGGGGCAGCGGCGCTGTTCTAGCACCTTCTGGCGCGCGCGGGCGGCGGGTGTTGTCATGGCGAAGGCGGGATTGCGGGGGCGGAGGGGAGCTCAGCTTCGCGGGGGACAGGGAGCAGCGGGATGCTGGGGCCCTAGAGCCTCAGAGTTGGGGAACTGTGGAATTATAGAATCTGGGAATTAGGGAATTGTGGAATCCTAGAATCTCAGAATCATAGATTGTGGAATTGTAGAAGCTGAGACTCATTGAATTGTGGAATCCTAGAAGCATAGACTTGTGGAATTACAGAATCATAGAACAACCAGGTTGGAAGAGACCCACCAGATCGAGTCCAACCATTCCTATCAAACAATAAACCATGTCCCTCAGCATATTGTCCACCTGTCCCTTAAACCTCTCCAGGGAAGGTGAATCAAACACCTCCCTGGGCAGCCTCTGCCAGTGCCCAGTGACCCTTCTGGGAAAATTTTTTTCCTAATGTCCAACCTGAACCTCCCCTGGTGGAGCTTCATGCCATCCCCTCTCGTCATGTCCCCTGTCACTTGGCAGAAGAGCCCAGCTCCCTCCTCTCCACAACCTCCCCACTGGTAGTTCTAGAGAGCAATGGCATTAGAACCCCAGAATCATAGAATTGTGGAATTCTAGAATCTCAGACTTACAGAATTGCAGAATTTTGGAATACTAGAATATCAGAACCATAGAGTTGTAGAACCATGGAATCCTAAAACCTCAGAATCATAAAATTGTGGAGTTGTGGAGTCCTAGAACCTCAGAGTCATAGAATTGTGGAATTTTAGACTCTTGCAATAATAGAGTTGTGGAATCACAGAATATCAGAATCATAGATTGTAGAGCTGTGGAATTCTAGAATCTGAGAATCATAGAACTGTGGAATTATGGAATCATAGAACCTCAGAGTCATAGAATTGTGGAATTGTGGAATCCTAGAGCCCCACAATAATAGAATCATGGAATTGTGGACTCCTAGAATTTCAGAATCATGGAATTATAGAATCATACAATCCTCGAACATCAGAATCATAGAACTGTAGAATTGTGAAATTCTAGAATCTCAGAATCATATAATCATGGAATCCTAGCATCTTAGAATTCTAGATTCTTAGGATTGTAGAATTGTACAGTCATGGAATCTTAGAATCCTAGAACTGCAGAATCATGGGATCCTAGAACACCAGAATCATGAAATCACAGAATCTCAGAGTTGTAGGATCATGGAATCATAGAAGAATAGAACTGTTGGAGTTGGAAGGGACCGCAAAGACCATCACGTTCCACCTCCTGCTGTGGGCAGGGATGCCTCCCAGTGCATCAGGGTGCTTAAAATATGGGACTATTTAATCTCAGTTTCTCCAGTGGGATTTTGTAGGTCAAAGGGGGAAAGGAAAGAAAAGATGATCAAGTGGAGCTCAGGGTGCTTTAGTTTGCTGGAGTGAGAAAGGGAGAGTGGCAGAGATTTTTTTCACTTCAATTTATTTTCTTCTGAAATTGAAAGATAAACTAACATTTTGAAATGATTCACTTTAAAATCATAGAATAGTTTGCGTTGGAAGGGACCTCAAAGCCCCTCCATGCCCTGCCCTGGGCAGGTTCAGGTTGCTCAAAGACCCATCCAACCTGGCTTTGAACACCTCCAGGGATGGGGCAGACACCACTTCTTGGGCAACCTGATCCTCCCCACCATCATTGTGAAGATTATCTTCCTAATGTCCAATCAAAATCTTTCCCCCCTTCAATTTAAAGCCATTCTCCCTCATCCCGTCACTCCAGGCCCTTGTACAAAGTGTCTCCTCAGCTTTCCTGGAGCCCCTTTCAGTACTGGAAGCTACTCTAAGGTCTCCCTGCAGCCTTCTCTTCTCCAGGTACCTCTGTGGCCTCCTCTGGACTCACTTCAACAGCTCGATGTCCTTCCTGTGCTGAGGACTCCAGAACTGGACACAAGGCCCCAGTTGAGGTCTCATGAGAGCAGAGGGGCAGAATCCCATCCCTTGCCCTGCTGGTCCCACTGCTTTGGATGCAGCACAGGAAACACTTGACTTTCTGCTCTTGGATCATCTCCATGATGGAATTGCTCCAACAGGTGCAACGTGTCCTTCCTTTGCTGCAGACTCCAGAACTGAGGGGCTTCGGGTGATACAGCAAATAACTGGACCCTGAATGTAAGGACTTGAGGTGCTGGGCACGAGCTGGCAGTGTACGCTTACAACCCAGCAAGCCAGCCATATCCTGGGCTGCATCCAAAGCAGAGGGACGAGCAGGGCAAGGGAGGGGATTCTTCCTCTCTGCTCTGGTGAAACCTCACCCAGAGTCCATTGTTCAGATCTGAGTCCTCAGCACAAGAAGGACATGGAGCTCTTGGAGTGAGTCCAGAAGAGGGCCACAACAATTATCAAAGGCCTGGAACACCTCCCTTATGAGGAGAGGCTGAGAGAGTTGGGGTTCAGCTTGGAGAAGACTCAGAGGAGACTTTATGGTCACCTTTTAGTACTTAAAGGGGGCTGATAAGAAAGATGGGGAGAAACTTTTTAGCAAGGCTTGTATCAATAGGGCAAGGGGTTTAAAACTAAAAGAGGAAAGGTTTGGACTAGATATTAGGAAGAAAATTTTCACGATGAGGGTGGTGAAGCACTGGCACAGGTTGCTTGGGGAGGTGGTAGATGCCCCATCTCTGTAAGCATTTGAGGCCAGGTTGGATGGAGCTCTGAGCAACCTGCTCTGGTTGAAGATGTCCCTGCTCACTGCAGGAGTGTTGGACTGGATGACCTTCATGGTCTCTTCCAGCCCATACATTCTATGAGTCTGTGATTCTATGATCTACGATCTGTGCTTGGATAACAATAATCCAAGTGCTTCAGTGACTGTGTCAGGTGAGGACACGGGCAGGAGAACAGCACTGTGAAGACTTTTGGTGGAGATTGGATAGCCTCTGATAGCTGGCTTAATACAAAGGTTGTAGTGATTGATAGTTTCTGGCGTGTGAACAACATACTCCCCCGGAGATGCTGGAAGGAGCTCAGGAGCACTTGGAGCAACCCCAGAGACCCTGAGAAGAGACCCAGAACACCAGGAGTGACCTGAGAGGATCCCAGGCAGCTCTGGGAGGCCCTGGGAGAGGCCCTTATCAGCCCCAGAGGAGCCCAGATGTGATTTAGGAAGACAGACATAGGACTTGTCCTCTACATTCAAAGACAGAATGCAGGAGGATTTTGCAGTTTACGTTGAGAGAGGCGAGTAATGCAAAGGAATTAGGGTCCAGATTTATCCTACCTAATATAGCAACCGATTGAGTAGCTAACGGGGCTGCGTTCACACCAATCAGGGGAAAGGGACGGCTCAGCCCTCCAGCCCTGAATGGCCCTCTGACGAGAGCTTTCTGATATCTGTAAAGGTGTTTGAGGTGACCAAATCCAACATCTCAGTATAATTTAAGTATCAAAGGCAGCCAGGGTGAATCCAGATCAGGCTTGCTCAAGATTTCATATAACGCTGTAATAATCAGCAAAGACAGCTTCTCCTCCAGGATGTGATGCCATCTCTTCAGAGCAATGTAAAAACTGAATACTGCTTCCTTTGTTATTAAGAAGAGAGGCTGTGGAATGTCTTGTCTGTGCTCTGCTGTAAATGAAAGTACACTCAGCACAAATTCTTATCAAGGTATGCTCAGAACAGTGTTAGTGGCTTCTGTGCTTGTGAAGCCCTAGAAAACCACCTCTAAAATGGAGCAGGAGGAGCTGCTGCAGGGCTGGCAGGAGGTTTGCTGCTGTATTTAATGCAGATACAGGGCTTTTTTTTTTTTTTTTTTTTTTTNTTTTTTTTTTTTTTTTTTTTCAGCCAAGGCCAGAAAGGGAAGGACTGTGTATCAGTGATAAAGATCTATTTCCTTATTGTGTTAGAAATCATAGCTGGGGTTCCTTTCAGCTTGTGCTTCAGCCTGTGCTGCCGTTAGTGTTGGGAAGCTGTTCTGTCATCTGTAGAGAGAAATCATTGCCACCCCCAGCACTCCCAGTGGAAGCAAAAGTGTGGGAATGCTCTGCTCAGTTAAGAATTCCAATATCTATCACACCAAAAACGCCGGCAGGATCACACCCAGCAGAGCAGGCGGGCAGTACCCCATGGGTTGCTGAAATTGTGCTCCTGAGATTGAACCTCCAGAGGTTTCCCGGGGGAGATTAAGCCACCTGATGGTCTGTGGGTTGGGAGGCATTTCAGATAATCCACACAACATTTATTTTTGCTGATTCTATCCCAGTCAGCCAGCAGTGCTGTTCTTAGCTACATGCAGATCCACAGGAAATGACAATTCTATTTTAAATATTTTTCCTTTTTTAAAAAAAATTAAATTAAAGTAAAATGCCAGCATTTCTAAGCTCTTGGTGACACAGCAAAGCTGCCAGGAATCTCCACGGAGAGCTGCTGGAGCTGCTGACCGTCTTAACCCTGTGACTTCTAATGCCATGGCAGCCCAGCAACCTCATTAGCGTGTTCCAGAAGGTGAGCTGGCAAGTTACAAGGCAGGTTTTTTTGCCAGAAACTTGTCTCACACGAAGCATTCCTTCAAAGGCAAACCCTCTGCACAGCACACCGACAATGGAGCAAATTCTGGGAGAAAAAAATGGCACGTTCCACGGTCCTGCCTGGGAAAACTGCTTAAGTGCTTTTGTAATTGCCGTTGGTTTGGTGGGCAACCTGCAGATTCCCAGGGCAGGGGGCAGCTGGAAAGCAATCGGGACAGCAGAGAACAGCTCGACCCAGGTGGGGAGGGACATGGATCCTGCATTTGTTTTAGCTGGTATCCAGTGTCTTTGAAAGCTCTGCTGCAAATAGCAAGCAAGGAGGTTTCAACTCATTTAGGTTCTTCTGAATTTCACATCTGTATTTGCTGTATCCATTAGTGGCCGCAACAGGAAAGCTAGAAAAGGCACGAGTAGACGAGGTCCTGAGGGACATGGTTTAGTGTTTGATGGGAATGGTTGGACTCGATGATCCGATGGATCTCTTCCAACCCGGTGGTTCTGTGATTCTGTGTTTCTGTGAAAATGCTAGGGATTGCTGATAGTGGGCTGGAATTTCTGGATATAAACCAGACAGGGTAATAAGGTAAAAACTAAGTTGGAAATTGCATTTCTGTTTTGTTGAACCCTATAGTAGTTGGTTTTTTTCAAGATTTTATTGTAATTTATTTAGTTGCGTTTTTTTAAATCTATCTGCTGCTTTTAGCATGGATGCAGATTTTACTGTGAATACAATTGATTTGAGCAGAGTGAGAAGATACTTTCTTTAACTTTTGAGCATTGCGTTCCCCTCTTACTGAACCAGGGTGCTTTGTTGCTGCGGAGCAGAGATACAATCCCTCCTCTTGGCAGGCAGACAGTGGCTGTAATTCTTCTCTTGACACTTCACCGGCAAGATAGCAGCCTGTGTTTCTGCGATAACATCCCACTCCAAACCAAGCCTTGTACCTGGGGCTGGGATGATGTTGGGGCTGGCAGGAGACCAAACAAAAATCACAGGACTAATTCTGTTTATTTAGGCAAAAATCTACAACCCTGAGTTCAAGAGAAGAGCACTGCAGGACAGATGTGGGTGGAAGGCACTTCCAGGACTGAAAAGCCTTTGGTGTTGGGGTTGTTCTGGGTTTATGGTAGCACTGAGGGATGACGTGAGTACCTGCAGACCTTTTGTCATGCTGCTGTTACTTCTAAGGATAAACAGCCCTTTGTTTTTACAGAAATTATTGCTCCTGAGAGATGGAAATTATTGAAGGTGAGGGGCTGCTTCCAGAGACTGGCCAGTGAGAGGTGCAGTTGTAGGATTCCTGCTCGAGAGAAATGGGAACAGCTGAGTGGGATCAAGCTACAGCTCCACCCAGGCCAGTACCTTGTCTCAGATGATCAGCAGCCACGGCCACAGAAGAACAGGGCAGGCATATACAGATGTGTCAGGTGAATCAGACAGTACTTTAGCCACAAGCAAGTAACATTTTGTTTAATAGTCCCAATGGGTTATTATTAATTTATCTAGTTGCCTTTTGCAGCCATATAAACTTTTGGCATAAACAGCCTCCTATTATGAGGGGTCCCACGGTTTAGCCACAAGTTCTGGGGAAGAAGAGCTCCCTCCATTTGGTTTGATGATTTCCACTGAGCTCCTCAGTTCAGAAGGCAGCTGTGAACCTGCCATTTCAAACTGTGGACTTGAGAGCCTTAAATATTGTCGGTAGTTGCCATGAATGTAATGAGGTAATGCTAAACCAGCTTGTACTTGAGGTAAGGTTCAGCATTAACTGGCAGTTTTTGTCTCCATTGTGTTTAAAACCAGTGAACTTCAGACACTGTTCCTGTAAGCTTTACCCCATTTGGGTCTGCAGCTCCGCTGCTGCACAGTGTCCAGCGATAAGCGCTGTAGGTATCACCTTCTTTCACTCAGGAGATCTGCTTCCCTGGAGAATTTCCACCACGAAGTGGTGACTAATTCAATCATGCGGTGCACATATGGTGACACCCCCTGCTGTGAACAAAAATAACCTTTCCTTCACACAAAAGTTGATTTTATCATTCCTCTGTCTCGCTCAAACCTCCTCTCCTTCATTCCCAGGGCAGTCCTCTTCCTATTAGCAATTAATCTTTCTTCCTCTTGCTTCCAGAAAAGCCTTCATCCATGCTCCATGCTGGTGCCCATCTCCCTGCATACGAGCCTTCTCCCACTAATGCTGTGGCTTCTTAAATCTCTGATTAAGAGCTGCTTTCACATTTCGGACACAGCACTTCCATACTGCAGTGCGGTTTTGATCTGTGTCCACATCAGAAGTCTCCTTGGCCAGTTCCCACTCAGGCCTGCTTCCTCATTTATTTGATTTGTTGTGGGAGCAGCTCCTTCCTGGCCGAGTTTTCTTGTTCCGCCAGCCTCCCTCTTGTGACTAATCCCTGTTATTACACACTCAGGCGAGCAACAGCTCTGTGCTTATCTGACTCTAACAGGCGATCTAAGAGCACCCTAGTGCAGGAGGGCTCTGGATATCTCGTATTGAGGGCACAGTGGAGACCAGGGCAAAGATTTCTCTCCTGCCTGGCCTCCACGGTGTGCGAGGACACGGTGATGTCTGCAACTGCAAAATGTCAAAACGCTTGGACTTGACTGGGTTTTATACCATTATGAGAGGAAAAATAAGGTTTTACTGATCCCAGGATTCATTTGGGCTTATTCTACCGATAGCATTTCCATCTACTTCAGTGTGTTCAGAATTAGCTCTTGAAGTAGGAGTGGCTGTACATGAGGCAGGATATAAACATCATGTGGCTTCCTGCTTCCTTGGAATATATTCAGATGCATAATAGTAGGCATGACGTAGCGAAAATAAAAGTGCAGGGATTGATCTTCAAATGCCACCATCCTAAAAGGCATTCCTGTCAGGTTCTGCTGGATTTGCTCCACCAGTGGCTGTAGATTTCAAGTTATTTCCTTGTTGTTTATTATAACAGCCCCAAACAATTGAAATGAATGCAAGGACTGCAGTGCGCTGTGCTGCACACTTTTAACACTCGCTGTTCCAGAGACATTCCCTTACCCACTCACTTGGGTGGGTAACTCCACATGCAGGATATTATCTGGAGGAGAGGAGGAGCTACAATCATTGTTACGAATGAGAAAAAGCTTTGCAAAGCCTGTGGCTTACCAGGATAAGCTAGGAAGTTTGTGACAGCACCTGGTAGAAAGCCCAGCTCTGTCAGATCCTGGTGAGCTAATTAACCTGTAAGCGTGCTGTGGAATACCTCTGTCCCAAAAAACAACACTTATGTGCAGTCCTGCTTCAGATACAGCCAGGTACCAAGAGGATGGTGAGGACTCAGCTTAGGTCCTTTACAACTGCAGGGAGCCTGGGGGTGTCAGGATGGGAAGAAACAAACCAACTCCCATCCTGTAGAGGTGAGCTTTATACTACAGAATGGGTCTGCAAGCGATAAACCGTTATTTCTCTCAGTTTTCCTGGGAATTCACTGGTACAACCCAGCTGGGATGTACTGGTAGGCAATCCATGATACCTCAGAAATGGTATAAACTGGAAGAAATAAAGGAGCTAATACACTTCTACAAGCATGTTGAAATGAACTTTAGGCCACTCTAGCCAGCGGCAGGTCAGCTAACCTATTGTGTTTCCAGAGCTAAACCAGAGAAAAGGCTTTCTAGTGTCAGTTTTTATATCTAATACTTTTGATTTCCTTCTTATCGATTCTTGCTGACTGTAGCAAAACTGCGTGTGAGCAGAGGGTATCAGCCAGGAGAGCTCTCCATGGCTCAGCCTGAGTGAGAAGCAAGGGAGCTACTCATAAATATAAAGAATTTGTGGACAGTTAGAAAATCCTCATTATAAATAATTTCCACAATTGCATTGTAACCACAGGACTGGAAGCATCCCTGTTTCAAAGCTAATAAGTTAACCTAGAATTGCCTTTTAAGTCAATTTCTGCTGTTCAGGTAATCTGCGGATGAATTCTGCCAAGTTACGTAGTGTTGGTTCGAAGGAGAAGAGCTGTGAGAAAGGAATATGCTAATTTTATTAGTTTCCATTCATCTCATATATTCCAAATTTTGCTGGTTTTTGCCTTTTTTAACCTCACCTGGAGCCCTGTGTTCAACTCTGGAGTCCTCATCACAGGAAGGACATGGATCTGTTGGAGTGAGTTCAGGTGAAGTCACGAAGATGATCTGAGGGTTTGAGTATCTCTCGTATGAGGACAAGCTGAGAGAGTTGAGGTTGTTCAGCCTGGAAAAGAGAAGGCTGCGAGGAGACCTTAGAGCCGCTTCCAGTCCTGAAAGGAGCTCCAGGAAAGCTGGGGAGGAGCTGTTCAACAGGAAGTGCAGGAACAGGACAAGGGGGAATAATTTTTAGCTGAAAGAGGGGAGATTGAGATTGGGTTTTAGGAAGAAATGTTTTGCTGGAGGGGTTCCAGGCCAGGTTTGATGGGACTGGGAGCAACTGGATCCAGTGGGAGGTGTCCCTGCCTGTGGCAGGGGCTTGGAATTAGATGGGCTTTATATGTTCCCTTCAAACCCAAACCATTTTATACAGTCGCTGTGTGAGAACAAAGACATCATCTGTCCCTTCCTGTCTCTGCAACCTGCCTGCAGGAGAAGACAGCAGTGGCTGCACTTGGAAAGAGTGATGGGAAAGGAGGGAGCAGAGCTGCTGCCTGAACTGTGTGGACCACAGGGGGAAGAACTTCAGCCATCAAAATGTCACGCTGTGCCTTTGCTGAGACAGCAGCTTTTAGCTCAAGAGTTTAGGATGTGCTCTAAATCAAGCGGTGGTTGGTTGCATTCGCATTGCAGAGCGGTGGCTCGATGTCAAATTGTGGCTCAAGTATTATAATGGGGCAAGTCAGGCCCTCTGGACGTGCTGTCACTTGGTACAGCTCAGTGGCATGTGCGAGGCAAAAGTCAAGACTCAGGAGGACATGCTGAGCTGCTTGCCTAATTGCTCACTTATTATCTGCATGGAATCCCAAAGCTTCTAAACAGGAACTTAGGGAAGTTCCAGCCAATGTACGTTCTCTTGGACCCTGTGATCTAGTATTCAAAATCAAGAAGGTGTAATGACTGAGCAGACCAGAACACCTGGAGTCCTGCGGTTCCTGGCATCTTGCTGGCTTATTTCCACTTCTGACAGTGCTAAAGTTCTTGAGGAGCTTGCAGTTGCAAATCTCAGCTAGGAACCCCATGTGCTGACAGGTCACAGAGCCAGAGCTCTGTTTAACGATTGCATTTCCAGACGTGGGGGGAATGAAGTCTCAGGTTGATCTCCCTGATATTTCTGACTCCCTGATAACCCCAGTTTTTTTTCTATGCAGGTTTGCCTGAATCCCTCCTACCTTCTTCAGATGGTTTGAGCAGAGAACACATCAAAGATGCAGACACGTCTCTCATCAAATAAACACCAGCAGCTAGGTTATTTGAAGCCATTTTCTGCCTGCCTGCCACTGGGGAGAAAGTGCCTTCAGGGTTTCTCATTGTGTACCCCGAAAGTACACAGCATACCAGCTCTTGAGTAAACAGAGGCAAACTCAGCATCCCTCTTCCTCCCCACTGAAACACTTGGTATTCACAATGAAACCCCCACTTTGATCTCTTGCCAAGAATAACACAGATGGTCTATTAAAACATCTTTAATAACGCGATATAATTAAAAAAATCTAACATGCAACTCAGAGAAATGAATGTGAAGCTTGTTTAAATCTGTTTCCACACCCCTCCAAACTTGACTGACAGGTTCCAAACCTTCATTAATTGGCCTGAAAATTTATGAATAATCCAGTATTATGGAGAAGGGGGTGTCTTTTATATATATATATGTTGGGAGCACAAGGGGTTAATCAGATTTGCAAGGATGTGAGTAGCTTTGAAAATGCTGCAAGGTACTGCATTGCATCTGTGAGCATTTACATTTCTTTTTAAACTGCTCTGAAATGAGTAGGGGATACTCATCCCTTAGGCTTTTAATGTGTGTTTAAGTGTCTGGAGCAACCTGAGAGGTGAACTCTAAATGCTTTGGTCAGTGCTTAGTCTGAATCCACCCTTTTTCTTCACAACAGGATGGGGAATTTGTACAGCACCTTAGCTTTTAGATGAACAGACCAGACCAGAGGAGCTGGAATGACTGCTAAGTCCCAAAGGAATCCTGAGTACTGGAATATAAAGCAGCTCTGGTCACAGTCTGACATGGAAGTCTTTGGACTGGCAGTGAGGAAAGCTGCTCTTGCTGGATCTGCTCTTCTCTACAGGACAGTATGAGATACTTCATTTTCAGACTGCAAGACAAGCAGTTCAGTGCAAATGAGCCAACTGCTGAACCACAGCCCAACGTGCACCTGATTTTAGTTGATGTGAAATGAAATGTATTAATTCAAGTCCCGGTTAAATTGGCAATTTTAACCTTGCATTGCCATGACTCAGCTGAGAGAGAGGAACTCAGCAGCACGTTTATGCCCTCTGTTTCTGCTTTGATGCTCTGCACATTTTGTAGAGTCCGAGACAAAACCTCATTGCTTTTCAAGGATTCTTGGTCAGCAGGAGTATTTGCTGGGAGGGATGCGTAGATGCTGTCACTGAGGTGGAAGAACAGATGGATCAGCAGTAAGCAGGCAGAAAATGCCCGTGTTCTTCCCTAGAGCATGGGAGCAAGTTGGCTGTTAGATTCCGATTATATTGTTATGCTGTTCCAGTCTTCGCTAGTGGTGGTACTGCAGATATTGTCTCTCTTGTGGGCCCCATCTCTCCTGATTAGACAGGATTACTCAATATTAACCTCACAATAGCTCAGGGCCTGCTGGCTCAGAGGTACCATTTCATTCAGTTGGCACGAGCAATCTCAGCTGCAACCCAAGCCAGATCTGTGCAGGCTGCTTTCATTTAGAGAACAAATAGCTTGCCATCCACCAGGAATCAGGCTTCCCACGGAGTGGGATCCATTACCTTAACGCACAGTAGTGCAAGAGCCACGAAGCTGAAAGAAGGCACTGAGGCTTTCCGGGTCCTGCAGGGCAACCACGTGCATCTTGCAGTGACTGACACCTGGGGGACTTCTGCATGAACCCCATTAACTGCCCTCTGGCAAGAGTGTGAGTCCCAACTGTCAGTTGTCATCGAAAACACTGCTGTTCCTGTTGCTGAAGCTGTTTTCCTTGACCATCACTCGGTAGGAGATGCGCATGAAAGAGCCGGTGAGCAGCACGACAAAGAGGATAAGGAGCAAAGACCAAACCCCTGGTTCAATTCCCTTGAGGAAACTTGGGCTGTCCTGGGGGATGCTGTTGGTCAGATTCAGCAAGTAACCGAGAGTCCAGCCAGATGATTTATCACCCATCTATAGAAATGAAAAGGAGGAGAGGTCAGAAGAGAAGCAGACAGTCTGGACCCCAGTTGTGTTTCTGTGCACAGGCCCAAGGCGTCGTATATTTTATTTGAGACTGATCCAAGGATTAGGCTTGAAATGAGGAGCATTCCCACTCTTAGTGGCTGAATGCATTAATAGGCATTAATTGCCCTTAGGGGCTCCAGGTCCTGGAGCAATTTCACATCTTATAAGCCAGTGTTAAACCCACAGCAGTATAAAGCTGATTGCAGAGATAGGACAGCATCTTTTGGTTCAGCAAATACTATCAGCAGCTTGTCCTAGCATTATAGAATGGTTTGGGTCAGAAGGGACCATAAAGTCCATCCTTTTCCAAGCCCCCTGCCATGGGCAAGGACACCTCCCACTGGATCAGGGGCTCCAAGCCCCATCCAACCTGCCCTTGAACCCCTCCAGGGATGGGGCAGCCACCACTGCTCTGGGCAACCTGGGCCAGGGTCTCACCACTCTCCCAGCAAAACATTTCTTCCTAAAACCCAATCTCAATCTCTCCTCTTTCAGCTGAAAAGTGCTCCCCTCATCCTATCCCTGCACTCCCAGATGAAGAGCCTGACCCCAGCTAAAGCCATACTTCCTTCCCTATTGGGCATAGCGTGTTAAGGATGTTATTGCTTCAGATAAGGTTTTGACCCTGCTGTTTTTCAGTAGGGACAAGTATAATCTTTAACTTTTTTTTTCTTGCTTATCACAATTGTGAAATTATTTTGCAAAACCATCTTGCTGGAGAAACCAGCTGGGTAGGGCTCGTAGGTGTGGGGACAGACTGACTTTGCTGAAACCAACTCTCCCTCATGACTGGAAATACCACGCTGCAGGTAACTGACCTTCTTCTGGAATGCAGTCCAGACAGACCCCTCGAAGTTGATCACGTATCCCTTTATACTGAGATGAAGGATGAAAGCAGCCACGAGGCAGTAATCAGCCAGTGTATCCAGGCTTGTCTGGGACTTCTTGGCCAGCTGGGGTCAATTCGAAGGAAGATGAGGGGAAAAAAATAAAAGTAGTGAGTATTCAGTAGCTGAATTTCAGGCCAGTTACTGTCTCCCCAGTGGTGCTCTGGGACTGGAGCAGAGGTTTGTGTCCTAAGCAGACCGAAACTGTTTCCTCCACCCACTGGGCTGAGGTCTGGGATGCAGTGTCATCTCTCAGTGCCTTTGTTCCCATCTTTAATATTAAAGACCAGGTGGTTTCAAGAGCAGGACTGGCAGCTAGGTCTGCTCCAGTTGCCTTGCAGGTGAACTGCTTGGGAGAATTCTCTGCTCTCTAATTAGGTTGAACTAAGACCGCAGCCTTTCTCTCCACAGGAGCACTAACAAGACCTTTTTCTCCTGTCTAGAGGAGAAAGCTTTAGGGAACTGCTTACAGGCTCTGCTACCCCATGTGCAAACCCTGTAGAAACTGTCAGGTTTAGACGTTACTGTGGATGTACAAAGGAGGGTGACCTCAAAAGCCACTATCTGAGGGAAAGAACTTATGAATTACCCCTGGCTTGGTCTCCATGAGCTCAGGTGAAAAGGAAAATCCCATGTACACTGAGCGGTTGTGTTCCTTGCACTTAGGGAAAGGTGGATAACAGGAAGACCAAGGTGATGTTCAGGGGTGAGTACACAACCCTTCCTGCTTACTCCTTAATATGCAATAAGAAGTACTTGTGGCTTTTTGTTTAATTAAGCCCAGGTGTTTCCAGCAGCAGCTGGGATTTGAGAGGAAGGAAAATAAGTGAAGCCTGTTTTCCAACCTAGTGATCCTGTGATTCTCGAAGTTTAAAAAAAAAATTCCAAACCCCCAAACCCAAGCCAATCCATGCTTTTCCCTGAGGGAGACCGTAACTTATGGGTCTGTGAGTCTGAGCCACGTGGGCTTTTAACACAGACAGTTCCTTGCTTCTCACTTTGCCTGCACACTAAGTTATTCCACAGTTACCTCTTTGATGGACATTCCACAAAGCCTGTCGACTGCCTGACCCAAGTCAGGAGCAGGTACAGTTTCTCTCATGAAGTCCATAGCCTCAGAAATCACCTACAACAGCAGCAGAAATAATCATCAGGATGGACCATGCTCTGCATCCTTGCATGCAGTGCCTGTAGGAAAGGAGGTGTGGGGTGCATTGCCAGGGGACCCTTTCTGTCTGCTTCTGTTGATGGTTACAGGACCTCAGATTGGGTGCATGCAAGACAAGCGGGAGCTGTTCTTGTCTGGAGATGGAAATGGGACTATTTCTACCTTGCATGCAGCATCCACTCTGGTCCTGCCTGACTAAAAATGCAGGGCGTTGTGCCTCTTGTCATTGTGTCCATGGGAAGCTCCCAGGAGCAAGGAGCTGGGGAGCTTTCTGTAATCCCTCCCTCTGAAATGCACTCAGTTTGTCCAAGGATCTTGAGCTGGTCCTGTCTTTCCAACCCCATGACTTTGGAAACTAGATTCAGGGTCTTGGATGCAAGTGCGCTTGTGGTGGAGCACAGCCAGGTGCTGCTAAGTGAGTGGTGGAGGATCTTCAGTTTCACCACAGACTTTGATTGTGAAGACCTGCTCAAAACACACCTCCTGACTGCTGGCTCCGTGGAGCCCCAAAGCTTGTCGCACAAGCAGATGTTGCTGAGACATGGATGAATCATTAGGGTTGAAAATACCCCAAAGATCATAAAGTCCAGTTGCCAGTCCTACTGTGCCTACTAAACCATGTCCCAAAGTGCCACATTTACATGCTTTTTGAATGCCTCCAGGGATGGAGGCTCCACCACTTCCCTGGGAAACTTGTTCTGATGCTTAACCACTCTTTCAGTAAAGAAAGCCTGACCACAGTCACTGGGGGGAAGCTGTGGCCTGTGTTTGAACAGCTTTGTGTTGATGGGGGGAGAGAGCAGGAGTGCATTTGTGCAGTATTAGCCAGAGCACTGGCCCTTTTGGCTAGCAGAGGGCACAGTGTGGTTTTCCCCCAAACACCACAAACTGGTCCCATTTCATGGGTTCTCCATGCCAGTTGCCTCCCCCAGTGTAAATGAGAACCCACCAGAAACCTGGTCTGAAAGGGCTTGAAGACACTGCTGAAGGAATGCTTGAAGAAGCTGCAGGAAGAGGAAGAGTTGAGCAGGCTTTGCACAAGCCTCATGCAGGCGGTGGGATTGCTGGAGCCGGTGACGTTAAATTTGTCCTCAGGGCCAGGAGTGTCCGATGTGTCATCACTGATGGCACAAGGCCCAGTGTGCACTGATCGCCACTGCACTTCCTGGGAGTAGGTGAGGGGCCAGCAGGGATTAGACACAGTTTTAGTGCTTCTCTGATCCTGGAGAGGCAAAATAGAAACAGAAGGAGAGGATGTTGGCATCTCAGGGCCTCACAAAGGAAGGTGAAACGTAACATAGTGAAGAACAGTGTTCCTCTGGCACCACAATGTTGTAATCAAGCAACCAAACCTTATCTCAGCTGCGAGTCTGATGCAGCAGGCTCCCAGCTCCTGTAGGGTTCAGGGAAACTGCGATGCCTGGAGCTGCTGTGGGAGGCTGAGGAGTCCCAGCCCTCTGTGCTCTCCCTTGGACCAGAAATAACATTTCAATGAATCCTGTACTCTTTCTAGTTACAAGAAAGAGGATGTTCTGGTCTGCTTTCCAAATGGCTCAGCCTATCAAGAATTGCTTTCTCATTGCTAGGAATTCCCCAGCATAACTGTGAAGTAGGTCTGCGTGTGGACATCCAGGTCTCAAACAAGGGGAGATGCGGTTTGTAGGGAGGTACACTGGATGGGCAGCAAATAGTTTATTTCTTGAAAAGTCAGTTTTGGTAGAGACTAAAATGATTCCTCAGTTTACATCAGATCCTGCCACTCCCCTCCCCGCCCCCAACCCCAAGTGAAACAAAATTTGGAGAAACCAAAACACCCGCATGTTTTCAAAATGAATGATTGCTTTTCTAAAGACTGCTTCAGGGTTAAAGTCAGCAAAGGACACAAAGCACCACAAATGGAAAGTCCTTGTTCTTGGGTGCTGCTGTTTAGGCTCCCCTTCTAGGATGGAAGAGCAGTTCAGAGGAGCCAAGGGAAGTATTTGCCTCTCTCCACCTTGAAGGTGATCTTGGCACCTCTGGAAGGCACCTCTGGAGCGCTCCCACGTATTAAGGAAGGAGCCAAATAGTGCCTGCACGTAGGATACTCTTGAATGGGTGGCTGTTTGTCTGCTTGGAAGGCATTGATTTGAGCATAGAGAGTGTTTTAAAATGCACTGGGCTTTTATATATATATATGCAAATGTCCTCTATTAAAGACAATGACATTTTGCCCATTAACAGCTGCACCTTGTGCAACAGTCATTTAGTGATATTGTATCTTACAGGAAAGATAGGAAGTGGCTCTTTGTCACAGAGTGCAGGGAGAGGACAAGAGGGAGTGGTTTTGTGCTGTAAGAGGGGAGATTGAGATGAGATTTTAGGAAGAAATGTTTTGCTGTGAGGGTGGGGAGGCCCTGGCCCAGGTTGCCCAGAGCAGTGGTGGCTGCTCCATCCCTGGAGGGGTTCAAGGGCAGGTTGGATGGGGCTTGGAGCAACCAGATCCAGTGGGAGGTGTCCCTGCCCAGAGCAGGGCTGCGACTGGATGGACTTTGAGGTCCCTTCCAACTTGCACTGTCCTACCATTCTGTGGTCCATAAACCTTGCAAATACCCTTCAGGCAGATACTCACTCGAATGAGCATAGAGAGCAGCCTGCTGCGGAGCTGCTCTGTGCCGTGGCAGGGGCAGCGATGAGTGTACACGCTGTGCGTCTGCCCATACAGCTGCAGCCTCACTCCCTCTGTGGGTGCCTGTTCCTCTTCTTTCCCCTTGGAAGTGAGCTGTGTTGAGGTTCCTTCCACAGACAGGACTCCTGCAATCCCCTTCCCAGAGGGAACCAACTGTCCTCGCCAGTCGTACTGATCCAAAAAGAACCAGAGAGGTCAGTTCTTAAGACTTCTACATCAGTATCATCTTCAGATCCAAGCACTACTGCACAGAGAGAAAAAAGACACTCTCAGCTACGGAACAGACCAACTTTCTTTTTCCACCTGGACATAAGGATGCTGAACTGGTGGCTTTGGATGGAACAGAGGAGACATCATACAAGCAATGCGATCTGTGCAGAGAGCTCCCCACAGCCAGCAAGGGCAGACAGAGCTCACCATCCTGGATGGCTGTTGAAGGCAATGGCGTGAGCGGGCAGGAGCAGGGAAGAGGATGGTGAGTATGGGGAGGAGGTGTCTGGTTGAGCAGATATGGGCTTCAAATGCTGCCTTGATGCTGAAGTGATCCTCCTATTAGAGAAACCCTGTGGTGGCATCTCTTGCTGTCTTGCAGAATTCATTTTTGGCAATGCTGAAGGTAGCTGCAGAGGCAGGGAAGTTAACGCTGACTGCAAGTGTAGGCGCTCTGCCCCGGCCAGGAAAAGCTGTGTTGCTGTCAGCAGGGCTAGCAATTCCCAAACCAGTGTTCCTGGTTATCAGCACTGCCTTTCACTTCTCTGCTGTGGAATAACTCAGCTGTCTGACCCACCTTTCTCTTGCATGTTTTTTCTGGAGGCCCTTTGGCTTGAGAAGCCATGGGTAGAGCAAGAGAACCTAAATGTATTCTGTTTGTTTAGCAAGTGCTTTCTGAACAAAGAGCAGAGCCCTGGGCTGGGGCCACCCAGCTGCACTTGCACTGGCACCTCAATAAGGCAAAAATTGATGGCCTTGTGCTTTGCACAAGACTTTTTCTGTCCACCATCCAGAGGCTGCCTCATAGGACAGCTGGACTCGAGTGGCAATCCCACAGCACCCACAGACAGCAGCAATGCCTGTTTGATAGTGGTGCTGAGCCACAGCTGCATGGATTCAGGGCAGTGGAATCCTAGGGCTTGGCTGTGTAAGGTCACCTATGTGAGCATCCTGGATGTGCTGTTAGGAGAGCCTCACATCTGTTAGGGTAACCACATGAACATGTCCATGAAAGGCTATATTAGAGGTTTGGTCCTTCAAACTAGTTTAAACCACCTCACATTGTGTCCCCTACCCAGCTGGTGTTGGATACGGCCACCCTGCCTCCTCTGAAAGGCAGTAGAAGCTGTGCTTCTAAGCACTGTTTAAAGTGCAGGGCTTTAACGATCTCTCCATGTGCTTCTGTGGCTGTTTGCTAATGGGAATTGCTCAGCTCGGTACTGTACTCCCCACCCAGGATCATTCTTTACCTTGAAGAAGTTCTCCAGGACATAATTAACAGCAACCCAATTGAATGCTTCTTTTTCTGGACTGGACAGGATTTGTGCCCCCTGGAAGTCAAAGGGGGATGACTTCACGGCTGCAGTCAGGGCTGCAAGGAGACTGTCAGAGAGGGTGGGACGAGTGAAGCTAAAGAGAAAAAAAAGGCACATTTGCTGTTAGAAGGCTTGCTGCTGTCCTCCCCACTTTGGATAGTGGCACAATGACACAATAGCAATCCCACTCCTGCTGGTACTTCCCTCTCCCCTTGCATGATACTGGGGGAAAGAACAGTGAAGGGATGGTTTGAGCAGTTGTGCCACCATTCAGGGATTTGGGAGTTTAGTACCCTCTGCCCTGGAAGGATCCTGCAGCCTTGCCTCACTGACCTGGCCCCTCCAGACCTTACTTTTCTCCACTAGCAAAAAGGAGCTTAAGGTCCCAGTAATGAGGTGACAGAGAGCAGGGTCCACAAAAGGGTGTGATAAGGCTGATCTTCTCACTACCTGCTGACAAAAAGCACCCTGTGCACCCACAGGGGTTGTCACACATAGATGTGCCACTTCAGGACATGCTGTAGTAGGCACTGTGGTGTTAGGCTGATGGCTAGACTTGATGAGCTTAAAGGTATTTTTAGTTTTTATGATTCTGTTAAGTGAAAACATTGCAGCTTCCAAACTGACAGATGTTTTCTCAAGCATTAATTGTGAAGGAGATGTTCCACACAGTAACAAGACTGTCATCCTCATGGCTGCTTGGGGGGGACAGCATGGAGACACAGCCGTGCTCTGCTCCCCTCCAGTACGTCAGGTTCTGGAGAACATTTACCTGACTGGCAGATTAGGGATAGAATCATAGAATCATAGAACAACTAGGTTGGAAGAGTCCCACCGGATCATCGAGTCCAACCGTTCCTATCAAATGGATGGAACACACTGCAGAGCAGGCAGTGTGAGATGCATTTACAGAACAATCCACATGACGCCTGCTGATCTCTGGGTGTAGGTTTGCAACATTCACTCACTTCAGCTGTAATGCGCTGGTGGTTGCTCCCAAGTAGAGGGGGGTCTGGCTGTGTTGCTCTGTTGGGATCTCTTTCTCTGCCCAGTTCAAACATGGTGCCAAGCTCTTCCCTACTTCTTGAGGAGAATCTGAGTTATTGGAGACTCCCAGACCTGAGAACCGGAAGAAAGAATGAAATTTTCTAAGGAAAGGTATGGGAAAAGAGTGAGAGCTGTTACTCAAGAGGTTGCTGTCCTAGGGCATGGTTCAAGACAGGACCAAGTGGTATGAAGGAGTTCCTTCAGGTAGCCGTCCTGCTAAAAATATGGATCTGGGACAAAAACACGTGCAGATGTAAATCCCAAATTGCACTAAGGGAACCCTAGCTCTGCTGCTGAGACATCCCATAAATGACCGTGTATCAGTGACATTACTGCTTCAACAGCTGAGGCTGGCTTAGCCCACAGAGGAAGCAATGTGACTTTAGCCTCTGTAAAAGATAAGCAAAAGGACTCACTGCCATGCAGACAAAGCTCAGGCTGATGTGTCACCTTTTTCCTCCAGCCACTTCCTCTTGTGTCGGTGGAGGCGGCTTCCGAGCCCACCGCCTGCAAGCAAGACTCCTCTGCTCTGGAGGAAGCTGGTGCTGTGCAGAGAAGCTGTCTGCATGCGCTGATTCATCTTCCCACCCAGCTTCAATGGGGCCTTAAGTGTTGGTTTTGAGCGACTACCCAGACAGAACCTAACTTCCCCAGCCTCTGGCCAACTGTCTTCCTCGCTGCGTGACTCTTCCTGCACATGCTTTGCTCTCTGGAGCCCTGGGCAGGGCTGAGGGGCAGTTTGCCTATGGGTGCTCGAAGCTGGGGCTACGCTGCCACGTACACAGGACTCATTCCTCACATCTGGGCAAGACACCAGCCTGGATTTCTTGCTGTGGCTGCTAAACTGCTGCATGGAGCCACTGTTGCTGTCTTTAACCCAGCCAGTGAACATGGCAACAGTCAAGGGACACACACAAGGTTTCAGGGAGCCCTAACAGCATCTTCTATGTGTGGCTTGTATTGCTTATAGTCTGCCAAGGCACAAACCCTTCTCCCTGCATGTTATGCATCTGCATGCATACGGCTGCTGAGGGTTCAAGGTTTCCCAGCATCCTGCTATAACTGGGCTTCAATATCAAAGCAAGATTGAGAGATAGGGAAGGAAACCCCTGAGCATTAATGCATGAACAGTTTCAGCTGGCTTTGGCAATCCAAACCAATCCAAACTGGTGAAGAGGAGCCCAGTGTTCTCCAACACGTGACACCTAAAATCAAACTGAACTGCTGGTGTTGTCAAACCTCACATAGGGGTTTGGAGTCTTCGTGCCTCTGCTGTCCTGGAGCTACACCACTTACTGCCCAGAGTTCAGCCTAGAGCAGGTAGAAGGTATCAGGAGTCACCCTGCAGCCTCATTTGTCTCTCTTGCTATTTACCATCTTGCCTAAGTGAGAAGCTCAGCAATCTAGGCTCTGCCACTGATCCATGATCCATCACTGATCCATCAGCCCCAGCCCCTTCTCACAGGGTGAAAAACCTGTCATTTGCGACTGCCCTGATGTCATGTATGGCTAAATCTGCCCACATTGAGTAGACACAAGCTGAAAATCAGCAGCCTGTGCTTGTCACCACTGTTCCAGTGCGGGGCTAGGTGACACAGGAGCTGAGGAAACTGCAGCAGGGGTCCATGCACAGATCTCTAGGATTCCACCCTTCCCACAGCAATCCCACAGCCCATGAGCACGAATCGGGCACCTTACCTCTCACAGGACAGGAACTATATTCCCTGATCACCCCGGTCTTGTTTGCCTTGGTGGTGGTCCACTGGTAGATGAACAGGAGGGTGCGGGATGGTCCGGCATCCAGAACAATGCTGTACTGGAAAACCCCAAAGCACTGTAGATAAGCACCACTGAACACTGCACGCTGCTTCATTATTGCAGAGTTTCTCAGCATTACATGGGTATTCAGGGCATCCTGTGGCCTGCACCGCAGTGTCCGAGTTAGCTTTTGACATATAAAGTAAGGGTGATGCCAGAAGGTGATGTGGATTTGCAGGGAACAATCTGCATTTCTGAATATACGTGAGGAGCAGCAGGGGTGGAGAGACACCCAGAAATGCATTAGACCTCCAATGACGTGCTCTATAGCTGCAGAGGAATTCCAGTGGGAGCTGAGCCACCTGGAGCTTAGGAAAACAGGTCCTAAAGCAGTGGGAGATGGCACTTTACTGGCTCTCAACTGATTCTGGGACTCAAACCACTGTTGGGTTGGTCTACTAAGATTTCTGTGCAGTAATTGGAGGGCTGCAGCTTCCTCCTTCTTCTGAGGAACCCAAGATTCCCATGTCTGAGGCTCCACTGCAGAGATGAGATGACATGGGCTGGGTTAGCCCTGAGCTGTGCCAGAGCCGTAGGAGCTGCAGCACGCTGGGGCCAGCCAGCACACCCACTGCCCAACACAACAGCTGAAGAGACTAAGATAAGGTTTTCACAGAAACAGCGGCAACAAACATGAGATTTCTCAACACCTTGCCCACTGCCAGTGCCCCTATAGCCTAGCAGCAAGGCTGGGGGCTTGCTTGCTCTCCTTGCAGCCCAGCGTCTGGTCCGAGCCTTGCTGAGCTGCACCTCCTATACCAGGATTAGGGAATGAGAGGCCACTGGGAGACCTTGCAGCACAGCTCTGTGGCTGTTCTGGATGGCTCCACATCCAAAATAGCCCTGGTGCTTGCCCAGGATCTCCTCCTTTCTCCTATTACATGGCCCCAAACTGGGACGTCTCCTACACAGATGGGGAAGAAACCTGTGAGATTTGGGAGGTCTGTGGTGGTGCATGGTCTAAGTTGTATCTTGCACAAAAATAGTTGTAGCTGTGACTGAGTGGGAGGAGAAGCCTCCTGGAAGGTTTATGCTAAGGGTTTTAGCACAAGACAGAGCCTGGCTGAACCCTCCAAGTGAAGCTGGCTGCCTTCCTGGGAGCTCCCAGCTGCACCAGACAGTGCCTGGGCCAGGAACTGGTAGGACTGGAGCTGGAGTGGAAACACGGAAGGAGGATGGAGCTCCCTGCCCAAGCCTGCTGGCCCCCTCCCACATGAGCACTGGCTCTTATTTCTTGCGGGGACATGTCAACTGCCACAGAAGAGGAAGAAGCTAGTGGCTTTGGTGAAGAAACCTGGATTTTTTTCCACCCTCACAAAATATGAGGCTGCTAGTGGGAGCACAAGGAAGGAGAAGGGATCACTGTGTTTCTGACTCAGCTCAACACCAGGGAAGGGCAGAGCATAGAGCAGTAAGGGTTATTTTAATTCAATTTTGTTTGAGAGGAATGTGGAGGAGGGTGGCATCTCTAAATTCACAGGTTAAGCTTCTCTTGCAGTAAACCACAGCATTTCACTGTGACACACCAAGAAGCAGAATGGGTGGGCATTAACCCCCCTGACACTAGGCAGATCTGCCCCTGCTGCACAGAGTTAAAATCAAGAGAGGACAGAAGAGGAAGAGGGAAGATAATGTTTTCCTAAAGACAGAAGCAGCAGTTCAGGGCCGAATTTCTACTGGCTTTCAGGAGAGACCTAGGTCTTTTCCCTCCACTGGAACCACTAGCCCCTTGCCACTCTGGGGTAGCTTCTGATGTGGGCTGCCCCTCAGCCTGCAGAGAGCATCTCTGCCGGAGGATACCCAGCCTGCATCTCCCTGACCAACCAAAGGGCTTGACATGTTTCTGGTTTGAAAAGATACAGCGTGTCGAAGGATGCCAACCCAGCATTGCAGTCTTATTATAGTGCCTTCCTCAGTCTGATTTTTCAGGCTGCTGAATAACTCAATGGTGCAATGAATGTAAAAAGCAACAAACCACACCAGTTTAGCTGTGTGGGAACAGATAGGTTCTCCTTGAGAAGCAGCTCCACAGAAGAGAAGGTCCTCTACTTATTGCCCTGTGTGACCCCCAGCTTGGCCACCCCTCGAGCAGGCGGACACCCTTACCTTGGTCCGAAGAGGGGGCACAGGCACATCTTTAGTGGAGACACAAAGCAGCACAATGCCCGTCAGTCCTGCTATGATCACCAGCCACGGGGGAAGGAGTTCACGCCAAGACATGAAGCACTTTCTTCTTTCACAGAGTCAAAAGAGGAAGCAGTGGAGCAGCAAAGTGATAGAGGCTGCTTGTTACAACCTTTAAAAAGAGGAGAAAGGCGGGGCTGGGGCCAAGCTCAGGCTTCAGCCCAGCCCCAAGCCACAGAGTGCGTGGGCCAAGCTGCGATGCGTCAGGCAGCTCTCCCATCGCTCCATGCAGTAAATAAAACAACGGCTTTGTGCCCATTCCAGTGTTAGGTTTGTGAAGATTCAACCTCGAAACTGCCCCAGGCCACTGGGTTGAGGTAAACAGAAATGTGGGGTTAACTCAGCCAAAACTCATCCCATTGGTATTCTGTGCCTGGCAGTGTGAGCCGCCAGAATTAGAAGTGGGGAAACTCCTTGTTGCTGCTTTTACGTTGTATCTGAGGGCTCTGGGGTGGAGCTGGGCTGCTACCCCACAAGCAGGTGTCCACAGCATTGAGGTAGAGCGCAGGCATTCTGCTTTGCTCCTACAGGCTGCTCCTTCCTCCTTGTTCACACTCAGGTGGCACCTGACAGGAAAACATCTGTATGTTTGGATTCAGGAGACTCCAGCTGATTTGGGCTTTGCTGTGGATATGAGATGGCAGAGGCTGCTCAGGTCTTTGTCCCGAGAAGGCCAGTGTCCACACAGGTGCCTGTGCACCCCTTCCTGAGCCTCCTGAGCAGGTTTAGATTGCACGTAATTGTAGATTCATAGAATAGTTCGAGTCAGAAGAGCCTTAAAGCCCATCCAGTCCC
>WAAB01005287.1:6496-20888 GCA_013389865.1 Piaya cayana
AGAGAGCAGTGAGCTCTCCCCTCAGCCTCCTCCATCACTCTCAGTCGCTCTTCTCCAGCCCCTTCCCCAGCTTCGTTGCTCTTCTCTGCACTCGCTCCAGAGCCTCAACATCCTTCTTGTGCTGAGGGGCCCACAACTGACCCCACGATTCGAGGAGCGGCCTCCCCAGCGCCGAGTCCAGAGGGAGAAGCACCTCAGAGGGCTGCCCGGGTGCAACTTCTCCCTCTGGCTGCAACCAAAACCCGCACAAAGCGCGGCGTCTGCGATTGATCCCGGGGAGGTATCGAACCCGCGTCCCCGGGGAGCAGCCTTAACAGCGCGAATGCGCTCGCTAAGGTCACCGCGGGGACCGCGGGTTCGACCCCGGCTCTGAACGCCGAGAGCAGCTCCCGCTGCTCTCGGCGGTCAGAGCCGGGCTCGAACCCGCGATCCCCGCATCAGCAGCCCCGCAGCATCTTGCCCCCCCCACACCACCCACTGTCTCCGCCTCCCGCTCCCATTGGCCGCGCGTGCGGAAGGGCCCCGGCCAACCGGCTCTTTCCCGCCCTGGCGCGCGCGCGCGGGGCGGCGGCCAATGGGGGGCGCGCGCGCGCCCGAAGCCGCTATATAAAGGGCGCGTCGCGGCGGCGCCGCTTTAGTGCGAGAGCCCCGGGGGCAGCGGCCGCTACTCTTCTCCCCTCTCTCTGTTGCGAGCGGCGGCGCTTCGACTCCCACCCCCCTATCAGCATGAAGGCGTTCAGCCCGGTGCGGTCGGCGAGGAAGAACGGCCTCTCGGAGCACCCCCTGGGCATCTCCCGCAGCAAGACGCCCGTGGACGACCCCATGAGCCTGCTGTACAACATGAACGACTGCTACTCCAAGCTGAAGGAGCTGGTGCCCAGCATCCCGCAGAACAAGAAGGTCAGCAAGATGGAAATCCTGCAGCACGTCATCGACTACATCCTCGACCTGCAGATCGCGCTGGACTCGCACCCCAGCATCGTCAGCCTGCACCACCAGCGGCCCGGGCAGAGCCCCGCAGCGCGGACCCCGCTCACCACGCTCAACACGGACATCAGCATCCTCTCCATACAGGTAACCGCGGGGCCACTGTCACCCCGAGGGGTCCCCCTGCCCTCTCCGCCCGCCCTCACCGCGCTCTTCTCTCCCGCAGGCGGCTGAATTCCCCTCGGAGCTGCTGCCGGGGGACCCCAAGGCGCTGTGCGGCTGAGCCCCGCGCGGTGAGTGCGGCCCCCGCAGCCCTCGGGAGCGGGTGGGGGATTCCTGCGGGATCCCTGTTCCATCCCCGTTTCCCAATCCCGGTGTTGGGTTGGCGCTGGGGCTGCGGTTTCCTCCCTGGCGCCAGCCTGTCGCCTCCTGCCCTGCTCCTCACACGCCTCTTCTCGCTCTCTTGCAGGTTGTGCCGCCGGCCACGGCTTGATGGGTGGTTTTTTTTTTATTTTGCACAAGAAAACGTCTACATTTTTTTCTTTTTTTTTTCTTTTGAGGCGCTGAATTTATTTTTCAGCTCTTATCTGGAGGGGAAAATCCATATCTTAACTCAAAGGACCTTTTAAATGTAATGAAGAAGAAAAAAGAAGCCGAGATTGATCTTTATCTCCCTACCCCGTTCTTCAACTTGGACTGAACCTCGTTATTTATGAAGAGACTCTTGCATCCCTTTCCCTAGTTGGAAGGTTTCCTTTATCTCCTATTCCCAACCTGGGGAGCGGATCCCAAATCTCGCAAGGAGTTGCCCGTTTTCAGCAGACTTTGCCTTTTCCAAGGTGGAGCGTGAGTACCAGAAGGACCCGGCGTTCAGCTCTGTGGGGAGTCTGTGGTCAGAAATTACCTTTTTGACACGAGCCTAGGACTGAATGCTGTGTATATATTTATATATAAATATATATATATGAGTGAAACCTTGTGAACTCTTTAATTAGAGTTTTCTTGTATAGTGGCAGAAACTTGCGTTTCTGCAAAAAGTGTAATGATGTACTTAATCATGCTAAACTTTTTATAAAAGTTTAGTTGTAAACTTAACCCTTTTTATACAAAATAAATCAAGTGTGTTTATTGAACTGATTGCTTGCTTTGTTCTTTGGGGACCAACTGTTTGCTGGTTTTGTGTTTGTGGTTTTGGTGTTTAATTTTTTTTAAGTACTTAAAACGTTCTGTTATGACTTTACCAAGTAAAAATTCAAGTATGTAGAGAATATAAAGAATAAAATTACCTGAAGTGAATTGTTCTTGTAACTTGGAAAATCTTATTTTGAGTGTATATTCTTAACTTGTAAGTGAACCTGCCTGTAAAGGGTGTGAAAGGGACTAGGGAAGGAATTTATGGTGGAGGGGACCCTATTGAAGTGTTGGGGACCCTACAAAGAAGTTCATCCCTATACCGTCCCATGGAGTAGTGCCTTTTTTTTTATATTCCCTCCCATTCCTAAGGATGATTCAGTTCTCGGTATTAATGGCCCAGATCTGTTAATTTCTGTTTAGAATAATAACGCAGAATTAAGGGTCGTGGGTGGTTATTAGTCCTCCAACTATTAAATTTCTCTTCAAAGGCTTTGAAAGTGAGAGTTGGTGATGCGTTAACATGGGACCTAGAATAATGGAGAGGCTGCTGCCTTTCCACACAGCAATTTTCATGCTTCCATGCAATATTTCAATGAAATGGGGTTTCTAATCAGTTGCAGCAGCTTCTGCGTATGACTAAGATATTGAGAATTGAGCTAAATCGCTCTTGTGTTACTGATTAAACTTTGGCTGCTCCTAAAGGGACTCCTTCTCCATAAGAATTAAATTAAGACTGAAATAGGAGTCTTGAGTTCCTGAAAGCCAGTAAAACAGTTTGTCTTCTTTCTCTTTTGCCCTCAGAAGGGAAACAATATCCCGTACTCGAGGGACGGTGACTGTACCGAGTCCATCAGCTCCGCTCAGCTGTCAGGAGGCAGGGGATGCTGGAACCGTGCCGGAGCAGATGACATTCTAATTTAAACTCCCTTCTTCTAGGCCAGGTTGGATGGGGCTTTGAGGTCCGTTCCAATTTCAAACCATTCCATGATTAAAAACTTAGGGTTCCCCGAGGGCTGCTCGGTCCCCGCCAGTGGGGAACCCGCTGGTGGGGACCGAGCAGCCCTTGGGGAACCAAACAAGCCCTGAGATCCCATCCTGAGGCATCTGTGCTTGGGTGTTTTCTAAGCTACAGGATGATTAACACGCTTGTAGAATGAAACCGGTTTCCTTCTCAGGCGTAGCCAAATTCACAACTCGTAAGGCGTGGGGAGCTGAGCAGGAAAACAAACAAACATGTTTCTAAAAATGTAAATTAAGAAAGGAAGAAAATTTTCTCCTTTCAGGACTTAAGGCATCCTTGGGGCTGAAGCTGGGGCCTCCACTTAGAGATTCGCTCTTAAGGTTCTGGCATTCAAAGAGGAACAGCAAGGTCAAAGCCTTGATGTCAATTCCTGAACTTTCCTTGGAGGTGTGAGATTGATGCTATAGGGTTGTCACTGTCCAGAATCCATCAGAGAAATCAGACGTTTCTTCTCTTCCCTGGTCCCTTTGCTCTCTCTGAGCGGAGCTGATGCTGCCAGTGCTGGTGACCGACCAGCTCAGCACAGCGGATCGAGAGCACGACAGCAGAAGAGCCTTGCCCACAATCACAGTTAAACACTAACAGGCCACACATGAAAATTGCAAATGCACCTATAGACAGTCCTCCTTCCCCCCCTGAAAAGAGACGCAACAGCAGATTGAAGAGGACTTTCCTATCTAGAAGAGAGGTTGCCCCTAACAACACACAGACTGGCCTGAGCTGTGACCATGCAGTAAAAGATCTCACCTGGATTTTCAGGGAACGCTTCTGTACTCTAAAGCACAGAATCCTTAGATTGGAAAAAACCTTTGAGTTCATGGAGTCCAACCATACCTGTTCCCTACTAAACCAGATCCCTGAGCACCTCAGTTGTCTGGCTCTTAAACATCTCCAGGGATGGGGACTCGGTGTCCTCCCTGGGCAGCCTCTACCAGGGCTTGAGGACACTTTCAGTGAAGACATTTCTCCTGATACCCAATCTGAACCTGCCCTGCTGCAACGTGAGGCTGTGTCCTCTCATCCTCACTTGTTACTTGGGAGAAGAGACCTACAGCCACCTCACTACAACCTGTGTCAGGCAGTTGTGCACAATGATAAGTTCTCCCCTCAGCCTCAACAACCCACCCCTGGGGATGTGTCCCTCACAGGTGGTGGGAGCTCCTCCAGGTGAGGGAACCACAAGGAGCAGGCCCTGCGGTCTGTTTGCTCCCTCCTAGGAAAATGGCACCGAGTCTCAGAATCACAGGATGACCCGAGCTGGAAGGGACCCAGAAGCATCAAGTCCAACTCCTGTCCCACTCCCAGCCGATGGCACCAACAATGTCCTTGAGCCACTGACAGCCCCAACATCAAAGCTCGACCCAAACCCCTCCAGGAACACCTACTCCAAGAGGAAAGAGCCCTGGGAGCTGCCACCCTTGGCAGGAGCCAGGACAGAGCCAGGAGAGGCTTGAGTGGGGCACAGGGGGGACAGCAAGGTGTGTGGGGGATGGGGGGCAGGCAGGTACGGGGTGTTGGGGGGCAGGGGGCAGCACAGGGTGGGGGCAGGAGAGTGCGCAGGACAGGGTGCAGGCAGCACAGGGTGCAGGAGGCTGGGGTGCAGAGTGCTCAGGTGCACCCAGGGCACAGGAGGCACGGTGCAGGCTGCCCAGCTGCAGCACAGGGTGCAGGAGGCAGGTTGCAGGCTGTGGGGCGCAGGGCAGGGTGCAGGGCTGAGGCTGCAGGGTGCAGAAGGCAGGGTGCAGGGCTCAGGCTGTGGGGCACAGGGTGCAGGCTGTGGGGTGCAGGGCTGAGGCTGCGAGGTGCAGGTTGCAGGGCTCAGGGTGCAGAGCTCAGGGTGCAGCACAGGGTGTAGGCTGTGGGGTGTGGGGTGCAGGGCTGAGGCTGCGGGGTGCAGCACAGGGTGCAGGACTGAGGCTGCGGGGTGCAGGGTGCAGCTGAGGGCTGAGGGCGCTGCGCGGACGGGCAGTGCCACCCGCTGGCCCGGGTTTGGATCGCAGGCGCTGCTGCTGCTCCCGTTGCTGCGGGCTCGGAGGACGAACCGGTCCCCTGCCCTCCTGTCCCGCAGCAGCCGCAGCGCCCGCTGCCCTGAGATACTGAAAATCACGTTTTTGCGTCTGGGAAACGATATTTTGGCTAATTTGATTCTGCCAGCGGGGAACGTCACTCTAGGAAGTAAAGTGGTTCGTAAGATCCAAAGTTGCATTACAATAATAACCACTTTGCTCGTCCTGTTACAGCAAAAGCACCATCTGACGGGCGCCGGTTTGCACTGACCTCTGGAAAGTAGAATGAGCTCCCTGAACAACCCCTGTACCTGCCAGAGCCTCCTACACAGCAGCCTGGGGTCCGGGTCAATTCATGGGATGAGGAAAAGAGATTAAATTATTTCCTAACTGCAATGACTGTGAGTGTGAGCATCCCTCCTGCTCACCGCCGGCATTGCTCACTGACGGCATCGCTCACTGACACGCACTGAGAAATGATTAGCAGAGCTTCACTGGAGGCTGTGAGGAAGAGGGACACGAACACAACCATCGCGTGACAAAACACGGAGCCAACCACAGAAACGCTGGTATTGAATCCCATTCAGAAGGAGCTTTTCACAGGTGCACTCCTTAGCATTTTGTAAAGGCATCGGTATTTCTGATTCTACAGATAAATGAAAGTGTTTGAGCTTTGAAATCCAATTGGTTTTATCCACATCACCGTTTTCCTATCTAGAACAGCCATCTCAGTTATCACAATTCCTACTTGTAAGAAGCAAATGCAAACACCCTTTTGATAAAACAAAGCTTATATTGCACAGTCAATGCCCGCATGAGCCCCTTGCTAATGTAAATCACGGGAGGAAACAGAAGAGGAAACAATCACCGGAACTAAGAGAAATTCATATTCCAGTTGGGTACTTGCCTTGAAAAAAAATATTAAAAAGGAGCCATGGGGCAAAGACGATAAGTAGGGCCAAACTGAGAAATATTAACTGCACAGAACGTGTCGCGGTGGACAAGCTGCTGTGAGCTGCCCCAGACAGCCCCTGGCCGGCTCCTGGTCCTTCCCAGGACACACAAGTGAACAGACAGTGTGACACCACTTGAAGCAACAGGACCTGCCCAGATCCACAGTAACTGAACTGACTGCACCATCAGCCTAAGAGAGTCCGTTGTTACCATTCCCAGTAAATACCCTCACAAATTACACCGTGTCTGTGGCAAACAGTTTTATGAACAGATCAGGTATTTTCACTCAAAAGTAAGAGCTCGAGCCAGCTCTCAAGCTTTACTGCTAATGGCAGAACTTCAAAAGCTCAAAACTCCTCTTTTGTTTTGGTTTTCTTTTTGTTTAAGCAGAACTGGACTGCCCACCTGCTGAATTTAATTCAGAAGAGAACAAATTACTCTGGTACTCACCATCTGGCGCTGGAGCAGGTGTGGGACGCGTGGTGGCGCCTCGTGGAAGCCCACCTGGTGCAGCCCTCTCGCCACCAGCGGCAGCAGCCGATGCCTAGAGAAGAACGTGAAGACCAGTGTTAGGTGATGCCTCCTCCACGTACTCCCAGCACCTCAAGCTCTCTGAGAACTCCCTACTAATACGTTTGGCACATAGATTCACTTTCCTGTTCTGTTTGTAAGCACCAAATATGAATAATCTGAGTTACACCTGCCACCCCCTTTGTTATCATCCTGAGAAGAGCTGTGTGGAGGGGGAGAGAGGACAGCAAGGACAGGGGAGGACAGGGATGACCTAAGACCAAGTATCTCCCCACTATGAGACTGAGCAAGATCAAAGCAGCGTGTCTTGCCTTAACAAAGCCGTGAGGTTGAAGCCTGAGGTCTGTTTTCAGCCTTGTGTAAGGTTCTTTCACTTGGAGCACAGCGCAGCCTCCTGCCCAGACCGACCAGCAGAAAGTTCCTGATGCCCCACGAAGCTGAGGTGGTTCAGTTGCATCGGACACCAGCAAGGTACCTGCCAGGGTCCTTCAGCCACATTTGCTGAGAAGCTTATGCTCATCCTCGAGTGCCGTGTGAGAAATCTGTGCAGTACTCGGAAAGGAGGAACGTGCTCGACTGCTGGAAATGGATGTGGAGAGCAGAGAGCACGGGACAGTCTGTGCTCCCAGTGGGTGCTGGTGCCGATGCTTCTGCCACGGTCAGACCAGTGGCTTCACACCCCTAAACCTGTAACAGTACCAGAAGGGCTCACTGCAGAGGAGAGAAAATGCTGCTCGCACACAGTTAACTGCAAGAGATGTGGAAGATGAGACAAGAGACTCGTCTCCAGCCTGTTACGGGTGAGAGAGACTGGCTCCCAGAGCAAGAGTGTGCAAAAAACCCCAAGAACAGGAACATGTAATTATGTTTTTAAGTTCAGTCTTAATTTTCAACATGAGTTAATACCCAAGAATAAAGCAACAGCAAGGTTATAGCTGAAAAACGAGTTAAGCTACATTTCACAACTTGGGAAAGCATCTAACTCGTGCTCCTGTATTTGTGCTCGTAACTGTATGAAAAAGCCTGCGCCACCGCTGGGGGTTTGCTTTTTTAATTAAAAAGTTTGTGTAAGGCACATTAAGTAAGACTCCCATTAGTACTTTTTGGAAGATGTAAGGGCTGAGTAAATCACACGCCAAATCTCCAAACCCAGCCTAGCGCTCGCTGGAAAGCTGCTGCACCCCACACAGACATTTCCACCCAACAGACATGGAGCAAGGTGCTACACGTGGACACCTGCTGTTTTCTAATCCTACTGATGCTCACTGAGCTCAGATTATTCCATCATTGCTCTTACCACTCTTAGAGAAAAACCTGGAAGTGTTGGTTGGGCCTCCTCCTGTATGAACTAAAAATTCACAGCGCCTATAAAATCCAGTTTCTAAACTCCACTGTAAATCTGCTGCTTGAGTCATTCAAAGATTTTAAGAGTTCCTTGGAGATCAAAATTCATTTGATTCATCCACCTGCCTAAGGACCTGTCCATCCTTCCAACCTAAAGACTCTTAGGGGGGAAAAGTGTAACTGTTTAGAAGTTTGCACCTTTGTAATAGATACATAAAAACTGCGTAGGTTACGTACACACCGCATCCAACACACAATTAGCAGTGTATTGACAGCTAAATTCTCATAATCTGAAAATGTGAAACAGATTGTCACCAATATTGAACGGTTTGTTATTTTTTGGCAGCTTTGAGTACTCACCGATATTTTCAAGACTCTTTTATGGGGTTCTGATGTCAGCAACATTGTCCAAACAAGTAACAAAAAGGTAGATGAGAAGGACTTGCCAGGGGAAAGGAAGCACTGGTTGAAAGATCTCCAGAGGCAGAAACATCTACCTGGACTGTGGCAGACCTGGAGGAAAGCAGATCTGTCAGTTCTGAGCCTTAAAGAAACTGAAATTTTTCAAATGGGAAAATAAATTCACAAGCCAGACATTAAGAGTGAGAAAATGAAGCAGGTACTTTAAGATTTACTAGAGTTCCACTGGAAAATGTGAAGTGGAAGTAACCTGTCACAAAACAATGAAAACGTGACTAAAAGTGGAAGAATGAGAGATGGATAAACAGTACAGAAAGAACGAGTGGTACGTATTATAGAATCATAGAATCACCAGGTTGGAAAGGACCCACCGGATCATCGAGTCCAACCATTCCCATCAGTCACTAACCCATGTCCCTCAGCACCTCGGCCACCCGTCCCTTAAATCCCTCTAGGGAAGGGGACTCAACCCCCTCCCTGGGCAGCCTCTGACAGGGACCAATGACCCTTTCTGTGAAACATTTTTAACTGATGTCCATCCTGACCGTCCCCTGGTGGAGCTTGAGGCCATTCCCTCTCGTCCTGTCCCCTGGCCCTTGGCAGAAGAGCCCAGCTCCCTCCTCTCCACAACCTCCTCTCAGGTAGTTGTAGAGAGCACATTCACACCCCTTCTAAGAAAATCACCGTGATTCTGCCAGAGGAAGGGAAGAAAAGCAGGTTTTACACAAAGAATCACAGTGAATAAAAAAAACGTGAAAATATAATGAGTGAGACAAAGAAGAACTGTCTGGGTAAGAAAGAGAACAGAAAAAAGCATCTTTACAAGATTGAAAGTCAGTGCAGTCACAAATTCTACAAGAAAAAAAAATCAGAGTATGTATCAGAACTATGGTTTGGAAAACAAACGTGTCCTATGAGCTAAGGCAGCAAGTGGAGAGATTCACTCCAGCCTCACAGAGAGTTTTAATAAAGATAAAAAGCCCTATTGTGACCCCACAGTATTTACAAATATAAAATGCTCGTTCCAGCTTGCCTTGAACCTCAGTCACAACAGAAATTAATTTTTTTCCCATTTTGCAGATTATGGACAAAGCACAACCTCTGGAAGTTAAACTGGGCTTTTAGCCCTCAGTTCTTACGCCTGATATAATTGACCCCATTTAACATATTTTAAAGGAAAAATAAGATCATTACCTGTAAAGGTATTTCTTTAAAACCTCGCTTTGCAGGTTCATTTACTAGGAAAATTATGAATTAATCACGTTCAGTAACTCAATTCTTGCCAAGCACACTGTAACAACAAAATATCACAGGAAGCAGCAATTCACTTAATTAATGGAGAGTTAAAAATAGGTCAATTTTGACAACTTATTTTTTTGGATTCCATCCTCAGGTTCATTGAATAGTGTTATTTCTGATGAAATCCCATGTGTTTAAAACATCCACGACATGATTGCAGGGGTTACTCATAAATGTGTAAATAAATAAGCAATCAGAAGATTATTTTTTTAAGGTTGTCTGCATAATGAATAAAAAGCATGGGGTTTTTTTCCCTTCAGATCTATATGCAGCAGAGAAGGACAGCTATTACATCAGAAATAATAGGCACAATGAGCAAAGTTCAGTCAATGACAGAGAGGAAAGGGGGACGGTGACACTAAAAGCAAGATTTCTGTAGCCAAAATTTATCAATCAGATTTGCCAGTGAAAGTCGTTCACTAAAAACCAACAGCAGGTTCTTTCGATACACAATTTTCTGGTTTACAAAGGGAAACCAACACTATAAATGCTATTTTTGAGGACATTAATTCATGCAACTCGAAGGTTAGAGAGGGAGTGGGTGTGAAAATGCAGCTTTGTTCCAAATGTGAAAAGGAGACACCCACAGCAGAGCCGGGAAGCAGGAGCGCAGGGTGTGAGGACGAGCCTCAGTCTTGTGAGGCTCAGCACCAACACCAGAGACTGTCCAGTACAGACCTCAGTGCAGAGGACAAGTTCAGACTGGACATTAGGGAAAAATTCTTCTGAAAAGGTTCTCAAACACTGGCAGAGGCTGCCCAGGGAGGTGGTGGCGTCCCCATCCCTGGAGGGGTTTAAAAGCCAGGCAGATGAAGTGCTTAGCGATATGATTTAGTAGTGCACAGGTACAGCTGGAGCTGGTGATCTCAAAGGTCTTTCCCAACCCAGGGGTCTATGGTTCTATTAGCTGGCTCAGTCACTCTTATCTGCATGAGCTGAGCCAACACTATCAGGCTGCAGACATACCCGAGAGGAAACGCTGGAGGGCTTTGGGAGGTGCCCTTGGAGCTGTAACTTTACATCATTGTTGCTGGATAGCTCTTCTTACCTTCAAGGCACCACCAGAACGAGATACAGGACCTACAGGTAACTGTGAGGCAGTTTCATGTGAGTCACAACAGACAAAGGTCTCAAAAAACCAGACAGAGATGCCTCTTCAGGAAATGAGTATTTCATCTAGCAGGCATCTATGTTTAGTGTCCTGGAGAAAAAAGCAGCTTTCTAGTTTTACCATCTCTTCATCTCTGAACTATTACTGAAAAATATTTTTAAGGTTTTTTGATCAAGTGATGGCTTCCACGCATTTCCTACGCACTTAATTACAAGTCAGGATAGAAAGTCCGTATCATTTGATGCCTGTAGAGCTGGTGAATGATTTAAGGTGCTCATGAAAACACTTAAAAGCTATGATCATTCCTTACCTTTCCCTTCGAAGTTCTGATGTTTAAGCAGCTTGAACAATTTATCAGCTGTTGAAGGTGATGAAACGCAGCTTCACTGATGTGGGGGAAAATAACAATCTCGTGGTTAAGACTTTGAACTGGGAGACACAGCTTTTATGCCCTGTTTCCCACAGACTTTGTATCTGATCTCTGTCATGTTGCTCCTTCACATTTCTATGCATCTGTAGAAGTGGGAAAGTTAGCTCTGTCTCTCTCTCTGGAATTGTTATGACCCAGCATGTCCAAACTGGTAAGATACCAGTAGATGAGTAACGTAATTTTATAGAGGTTGCATTTTTGCTTAAACAAGTATGAGACACACGTTCTCTCTCCTTTCTTGCCATCCTATAACAGTACAAAGATGAATTAAATTCAGCAGATCCATGAGGAACTGAAGAACATAATGTAAACAGCACAGAGACAAACAAGAGCCCGTGTGACACTGACAAAGAAGAGACAGGGCACCAAACTACAAAACTCCTCAAGTTAAAAAGAGCAAACCATTTCGCGTGGATTCTCTGAGATGTACACAATTAAATATTGATGTCAGCAACAGCACAACATGGAAACAAACACCCAGCAGAAAGCCAGGCTGGGTGTAAGGTCACTGCGAAATCCAAGAATGACACTTGTGACTGGAGGCCTGGACACCAAGGGCAGGAACAAGCAGCCAGAGTTTCTGTACACAAATACGCTGGTTTGCTCCTCTGCCTGAGCTGGCAGCCCTTGCACCCCACACGACTGCAACGCTCTGGGGCTTCCCCTGCGACCGCTGCCTCTTCGCCTCCAGCCAGCTTTGTGACCCCTTGCACTTGCTGTTTCACAATATAGAGCGTGACCTTTGGCACCTGAACTCCTATTTCTGCTCCTCTAGGGGGAATGTTGCAACTCCTGCTCTTCGAGGGGTATTTACAGCCAGGCCTACTCCATCAGTGAATTTCCCAGGAAAACAAATGGTTTGGAACATGATGTTTTTCCTCTGGGAGTCCCATCGGTGGCAAACGCAGTGACAGCTGCTGCTTGAAACTAACTTTTGTGCATTTTGCTATGCAAAAAACCAACAAGTGCCAACCAGGGTGGCAGGAGGTCATCCCATGATTCTTCCCATTCGCTTACATTACTCTCAAGTCATGGAATCATGGAATGGTTTGGGCTGGAAGGGACCTCAAAGCCCATCCAGTCCCACCCCTGCCATGGGCAGGGACACCGCCCACTGGATCAGGGGCTCCAAGCCCCATCCAACCTGGCCTTGAACCCCTCCAGGGATGGGGAAGCCACCTCTGCTCTGGGCAACCTGGCCCAGGGCCTCCCCAACTCTCATAGTAAACTATTTCTTCCCAATATCTCATCTCAACCTCCCCTCTTTCAGCTCAAAACCATTCCCTTCATCCTATCCCTGCATTTGCTAATCAACAGCCCCTCCCCAGCTTTCCTGGAGCCTCTTTCAGGCCTGAAAGCTGCTCCAAGGTCTCTCTGGAGTCTTCTCCAGGCTGAACAACCCCAACTCTCAGCCCGTCATCGTACAGGAGATGCTCCAGCCCTTGCGTCTCCTCTGGTCTCCTCTGGACTTGCTCCAGCAGCACCATGTCCTTCCTGTGCTGAGGACTCCAGAACTGGACCCAGGGCTCCAGGTGAGATCTCATGAGAGCAGAGCAGAGGTGAAGAATAACCCCCCCCTCGCCTGCCAGTCACACTTGTTGGTTTATAGATTGTTTTGACTGGATTCTTAGCTTCAATGAGCTATGCCACACCGACTTGAGCCAGTCACTGAGAGAAAAACACACTCTAATTAAGCTTTATAAGATAATTGGCCCAACCTCCCCCAGCACTGTCCTTCAACAAGCCAAACAGCAATGCAGAGTCAACTTACCTGGAACTATTCTTCTGTTTCTGCTCGGGTTTCTTCCGAGAGCATTAAACAGAAACCTGACAGTAACTGAATTCCTAAATGCTCTGGACGATAACTTCATGGCACAGGTGCTGAGGGAACCCACCATGAAGGGACCTTCCTCAATTTGCTGCTCGTTAACGGAGAGGGTCTCGTGGGTGGAGGCACAATTGGAGGCTGCCTGGGCCACAGCAGCCACAAAGGAGCCACGTTTAACATCTCTGGTCCCAAGAGGAAAACCGACAGCAAGGCCCTGGCTCTGGATGCGAGAAGGAGGACTACGGGGATGCTGTTCGCCACTGTAGGGCAGAAATCTATGTGGCCAACACTCAACTGGAGCTGAAGCTGGCCGGCACCGCAAGGGACAGTAAAAAGGGCTTTTTAGAATATGTTAATGGCAAAAGGCAGGCTAGAAGTATCAGCTGTCCAGTGCTTGATAAGTATGGACACCTCATAAACAGGGAGAGAAACAAAGCAAAGACATTTACGGGGGGGTTTTGCCTCTGCCTTCAACACCAATGATGGCTCAGACCGCCCAGAGCTCTGGGCCAGAGGACCAAGATGGTGTGAACAATAAACCCCACTCAGCCCCAAAACTGGCTGGATTTGCTGTTCCAGCTGCATCCCTATAAGCCAATGGGGCTTGATAGGATTCATCCGAGGGTACAAGGGGATAGAGTGATAGGACGAGGGGGAATGGCTTTAAATTGGAAGATTTAGATTGGACATTAGAAGGAAATTCCTCACACTGAGGTTGGGGAGGCCCTGGCCCAGGCTGCCCAGAGCAGGGGTGGCTGCCCCATCCCTGGAGGGGTTCAAGGCCAGGTTGGATGGGGCTGGGAGCCCCTGATCCAGTGGGCGGTGTCCCTGCCCATGGCAGGGGTGGGACTGGATGGGCTTTGAGGTCCCTTCCACTCCAAACCATTCTATGATCCTATGATAAATGTGAATGCATTTTGATTAAGAGTATTTTCAAATCCAAATAATTCTAAGATATCTGAATAGAATAAATTTCAGTGCTACATAGGATCAATTGGGAAGATTTTAATGACTACCTTCAGTAATTTTTTTTCTGAAATCTTTTCTTTAGCAGTGATTTACCTTCCTAGAAGTGTTGTTCATTTACATATTTATATTTAATTGCACACGTTCCAAGGCAGTTAAGAATTTTCAACCTTGGTACTAACCCTGGCAGGCATTCATAGAATCACAGAACCACCAGGTTGGAAGAGACCTACAGGCTCATCGAGTCCAACCATTCCCACCAATCTCTAACCATGTCCCTCAGCACCTCGTCCACCCGTCCCTTAAACCCCTCCAGGGAAGGTTATTCATACTGTATCCTTAGATCATGCTGGAGATAGAGGTGCTATCATCTCAGTCCTGGCTCCGCTACAGAATTTCAGAGTTCTCAGGAAGAATTGTC